>PVJL010002838.1:0-20023 GCA_004026885.1 Lyroderma lyra | reverse complement strand
ATTCTAATACTATGTTGAGTAGAAGTAGTGTCTTAGTCCTGATCTTAGAGGAAAAGCTTTACCAATGAATATGTTATTATAGCTGTGAGTCTGTCATATATGGGTTTTGTTACGTTGAGGTATGTTCCTTCTCTACTCAATTCGTTCAAAGTTTTATAATGAAACAATGTTGAATTTTGTTAAATGCTTCTTGTCAGCATCTATTTACATGATCATATGACTTTTAGGTTTCACTCTATTAATGTAGTATATTGCATTCATTTTTTTAAATCATCCTTGCATTCTTGGACTAAATTGCACTCGATCATCATATATGATTCTTTTAATATGCTGTTGAATTCAACTTGCTAGTATTTTGTTGAGAATTTTTGGATCTATATTCATCAGAGATATTGGAGTGTAGTTTTCTTATTTTTTGTGTCCTTATCTGGCTTTAGTATCAGGGTAATGCTGATCTGATAAAATGAGTTTGGAAGTGTTTTCTCCCCTCTTTAATTTTTTGGAAGAATTTAAGGAGAATTGGCATTAATTCACCTCTAAAGCCATCTTGTTCTGAACTTTTCTTTGTTGAGAAGTTTTGATTACTGATTCAATCTCCTTACTTTCTATTACTCTTAAAATTTTGTATTTCATCATGATTCAAACTTGGTAGTTTGTATGTTTTGAAGAATGTATCCATTTCTTCTATGTTGTCCAATTTTTTGACAGTGTACCTTGTTGATAATCATCTCTTATGATTCTTTGTACTTCTGTGGTATTTGCTGTAGTATCTCCTCTCTCATTTATAAGTTTATTATTTTAATGTTCTTTTTTTCTTGGTAGGTGTAGCAAAGGGTTTGTCCATTATGTCTATCATTTCAAGAAACCAACTTTTAGTTTCTTCAATACTTTCCATAGGCTTAAAAATAACACAATAATTTATAGTCCTTATTTCATTTATTTCTACTCTGATTTTTGTTATCTCCTTTCTTCTGCTAACTGGGTGTAATTTGTTCCTACTTTTCTAGTTCCTGAATGTATAAAGTTAGATTATTTATTTGAGTTTTCTTTTCTGTAATGTAGGCATTTATCACTATAAACTTTCCTCTTTTACTACCGCTTTTTGCTGAGTTTTGGTATGTTGTCTTTTCCTATTTGTTTGTTTCAGGATTTTAAAATTTTTTTCTTTTGATTTCATCTTTGACCCATTGACAGTTCAGTAGTGTACTATTTAATTTATACATATTTGTGAATTTTCCAGTTTTTCTCCTGTAATTAATTTCTAGTTTTATTCCATTCTTTTCTGAAAGTTACTTGGTATGATTTCAATCCTTGTAAATGTGATGATGCTTACATGGTGACCTAACAGAAGATATATCCTAGAGAATGTTCAATGGGTACTTGAGAAGAATACGTGTTCTGTTGCTGTTGGATGGCATGTGCTGTATACATCTGTTTGTAGGTTCATTTGTGTTGAAGTATAATTCAAGTCTTATGTTTCCTTATTGATTTTCTGTCTGGATAATCTATCCATTGATGAAAGTGGGGTCATTTAAGGGCCCTGTTATTATTGTACTGTCTATTATTTACTTCAGATCTGTTGTTACAATATCAAACTCTCTTGATTACTGAAGGCTTATACTAAGTCTTGAAATCAGGTAGTGAAGACTCCAATTAGTTCTTTCTCAAAGTTTTCTTTTTGCTTTTTGGGTATTTTTGTGGGGTTTTTTATTATGATTTTTTTTGTATATTTAGGTCTTTTACATCTTTATATAAATTTTAAAATAATGTTTTGAATTTCCAGAAAAAAAGACTTTCTGTGATTTTGATTATGATTGTGTTGAATATATAGAGTGATATGAAGAGAATTGATACCAATATTGAATCTTCTAATCTAAATAGAATATGTTTCTCCTGTTACAGAGGCCTTCTTTAAGTTATCTTAGCATATGGTACTTTTCCAGGTATATGTCTGGCACATCTTATATTAAATGAATTCCTAATACCTAATGTTATTTCTTGTACTTTTTAAAATTTCTATGTCTGACTGCTCATTGCCCATATGTAGAAATACAATTAAATTTTCTATTATGTCACATGTAAATAAGTATTACTACTTCCTTTCTTATGGACATACCATTTATTTGTCTGTCTTGCACTGATTAGTATCTCTAGTACAAGACTGAGTAGAAATGGTGAAAGCATAAATCTTGGTTTCAGCTTCTTTTCTTTGAGGAAAAACATTCAGTCTTTCACCATTAAGTCTGATGTTAATTATGGGTTTTTCATAGCTGCCTTTATCAAATTAAAGAAGTTACCTTCTCTGCTGAGAGTTTCAGAAAAATGTTGGAATTTGTCAGAGTTTTTTCTGCATCTAATGAAACATTCACATGGTTTTCTTTTGTAATCTTTTAATGTGGTGAATCATATAGATTGATATTCAAATGTTAAAACAAACTTTCACCCCTGCATAAACACTACTTGTTCATAATATATTATCCTTTATAAACATTGTTAGATTTGATTTACTAAGGTTTTTAGAGAATTTTTGCACCAAGGTTCATAAAGCCCATTGGCCTGTAGTTTTCTTGCAATTTCTTCATTCAGTTTTGGCATTTGGATAATCTTAAAGGTTTTTCAAATCTAACAATATTTATAAAGGATAATATAACCTGATCATGAGCTCAACTTTCTAAAAACAAATTGTAATGCATTCTTTCCTTAAGAATAATGACTAGAGACAACTTTTAAGGAACTCTTTTTTCTTTTCTTTTTTTTTATTACATTCTTTGGATGAATAGGCCATTTTTTTTCAGTATACCCTGGTTTTAAGTGTTCCTTCCAAACTAACAGCTAACTCTTCTTTCTACCCATTCAGGAAAGAACAAAAGTTGCTGAGTCCAAAATGCTAACATTCTAAAAGATTTCATTCCAATTTAAGCAGTAAAGAGATTCTTATCAAATATACAGTGCATGTATATAGCTTCTATTTGACTAAAATGAAAAGATGTGTCCCATTAAAACTTTAAAGTCATGAGGTAAATCACTTCCCACTGCTGTGATTACCACTTTATGCAGATGACTTCTAAACGTAAAGCTCTTTTAAGAATCACATTAGCAAATTTCTGCAATTTGTCTTTATTTAGATATTCTACTCTCACTTCAAATCTAGTAAGTTCAAAGGTATATCTCATATTCTCCCCATTAAATAGGTATTTTTTTTCTGTTTTCTTATCTGGTCATGTCATTACCAACCTATTCATCATATATGTGACTGATTTCAGTTTTTTAATTTTATTATTAAATTTGTTGGGGTGATATTGGTTAGTAAAATTATATAGGTTTCAAGTGCAGAATTCTGCAATACATCATCTATGTGTTGCATTGTGTGCTCCCCACCCTGAATCCATTTTCCTGCCATCACAAATCACTTTCATTTCTCCCTTTCTTGGCAAATTCTTCAGCTAATTGGTCATCTGTTTTGTAGATTTTTTCCCACCTTTGGAATCAAATTGTGTTTCTTTCTGTCTATTCACCTACACCACTGCAAAGTCAGACCTGTGTTACTTTTCTCCCAAGTTTTTGCAACATTCAGTCTCCTTGTGAATATAAATACTTCCTTGAACTTGATTTATTTGAAGTTACTATCCAAAACCTTTCAATACCTCTACAATACCTACTTAACCTCCTGTTGTTATTTTCAATATTCCCCATGATCTGAGTCCAAACAACCTCTCTGTCATTATTCTCCTTTCACAAAACACACCGTTGAACCCTAGGTTGTGTTGTTAATGATGCTGTTTCTTTTGTCATGAAAAGCTATTCATTACTTCCTCTCCTGCTTCATCTCTACTTGTTCAATCCTATTCAGGCTTCAAGACTTGGATCAAATAGTCACTTTACTATAAAGCATTCCTCAAAGTTTCATAAGAATAATCTCCTCTCTGTATGACTTCTAAGTGCCAGCTAATTACTATTCTTATTTTATATTTTATATTTTATATTTTATTCTTATCTTATTATTCTCATTTATTCTCTCTCTGTTCCCTATATAAAATCTTTGAGAGCAAACTTTGTGTAATGTTCATTTTTGTGTTCTCAAAGTCAGAGCTCAAAGTCTTATCAAAAATAATTCCTGAAAGCTCACCAAGAACAAGGACCAGTTAGACCTTTTTTTCATCAGAACTATACCACTATCACTTAACATAGTGGCCATCCCTGTTACTAGTTTGAATTAATCTTGAATAAATGAATAATTGCTGAATTAATTTATTTTAAGTATTCATTGTTAGTTTTAATTTGACAGACATCTAAAATTCACTATTGGATAACAATATGCACAATGGATCAAATTCAAGGAAATTTTATTTATAGGCATTGCCATGAAGGTTCTGTTTTCAAAATAATGACATGGTTTGCTAAAATAATCCAATAGTGAAAACATATCTTATCTGTAGTTACTATGAATCAACACATATAATTCACAATTTTGCTCAATACCAAGATAAATTACAATCACCTCTACACCCAGTTGCCAATAAAAATTCTAAAATCTATGAAACTGTCATATTTATATTAACACCTAGGAGAGTTAATATCTCTAAAACTTGTAGTGGCTCCAGTTGAAGGAGACGTTGACTGTGGTTTTATCATATGTCGACTTGGTCTTCAAAGGGAGGGAAAATATAAATGTCTTTCATTTTCTTTTCCTAACATATTAACAACACTAATATATGTTTATGTCTTTCTAATTTCAAAGCATTATTCCATACATTATCTTACCAAAATGGCCAAAAACATCTAGAATTGATTCAGTGAATAAATAGGTGATTAGAGTAGCAATCAGAAATTATTCTGGGCTTTATCTTCTCCTTTGTAAATGCGAGAGCTGGACTAAATGACCTCTGAGGACCCTGCCAATTCTAACTTTTCATTGTATTTAGTGAGATTTCTCAGTTCAGTCTGGAAACTCATCACAAAGAAGAGTTCCAAAATGTTTGGAAGTGATAACAACCTTTAAGTAAAAAATCACAGTAACCTCCCCAGAGTACCTTTGTTTTAAAGAAGCAATCCTTTAGAGGCATTTACATTATTTTATGGCTCAACAGACCTCCAGGTGCACTGACTACTTGCATAGACCATATCTAGACTAAAATTTGTTTTTGTAAATAAAGTTTTATTGGAATACAAGAAGAGCCACACCCATTCATTCACATATCGTCTGTGAATGCTTTGGTGTGGCAGAGTTGAGTAGTTGTAAAACAGACATAATGACCAGCAAAATCTAAAATATTTACTACCTGGTTCATTGCAGAAAATGTTTGCCAATCCCTGCTTCATAATAACAATTTATGTTCATATATTTTTAAAATGTTAATTTTTTTCACAAAAATTTTGAGAGCAGAGAAGTTTTGTTCATTTTTTTTTCTGAAAAAGTCTTGGCAACTATAAATTATTAATACAAGTTAAAGCATAAACTTGATTTATATTTAATTCTGTTTATATAAAATCTAGTACAGAAATTATTACAATTTTCTTATATAATGATATTTTGAAAAACATACTTACAAATAAAACAGCCCAATACTGTACCTTTCTAATTTCAGTAATCCGGTGAATCCCGTAGCAGTTGTAATGTTTTGATTGACCACCAGAGGGTGTGCTTGATTCAACACAATTGTGTACACACACACAGCTTGCTTTAGCCTGGCCAAAAGCCAAACACTCCTTAAAGGAGACTTTAAGGAAAAAAATTATTAGTGAGCTAATTTTCTCTTGTTGTGTTGGAGGTGAAAAGGACTAGAAAAACACAGGACTAGTCTATTACCACTTAAGTGATGGTAATGTTTTTCCTAAGAAGGAAATTGTTCATCTACTCTTATCTTTTCTCATCTCAGCATTGATTTTCAAGGACCTTGAATATTTTCAACATGAGACAGCAACTATTTGGCTACAGAAAACAGGATTTTTTCCACCGAGATGATACAGCACATCTGGCAATAGTGGCTACTCTTTCTCCACCCTCCACCTCTTTGCATTGTTGCCCCTCTTTGTGTACTGATGCCATTACTTTTGAGAGAACCATTGTCCATTGTAAGAAAATATAAAAGAAGATCATTAGAAGTTCAGATTTCTGTAGTGGCTCTCTGGGTTTTTTGATCAACACAGAGGCTGTCTGAAAAGTGAAACATTTCCAAGGAGAATGTGCTGCCGGAGTAAAGAATGCTAGGACCCTAAAAAGAGCCTGAAAAAAACCACCTTCCAGCAGGCTAGACAAAGGGTGCAGGTTGGGGCCTCTTCTTTGAAAGACCTGATTAATGTGAGGTCTTGTTACCTGCTTTATCACTGCTTTGTTATGAGTGAAAGGTTTCAGCATTCTTAATTTGTCTTGGGGATGGAAAAAAGGAAGGCAAACTTGCCTGACGGAGGTCTAAGGGTGAAGTAGATCCATTTGCCCTTGGTGAAAAATAACAGACACAAAAGACACAGGTTGTCCTACAAATTCATACTAAATGTATTTTCTAAAAAAGCAGCCCAAAGGCACCCGTTGTTTATCCACTTGTCTTGAAGAATTAAGTGTAGGTTCTGGTGATTGCTCAAAATAAAAGTTATCTGTTATGCTAAAGCAAAAATACATTTAAAAAAACTGAATAAAAAAAAAACACTCTGTGTTTAGGAAGTAGCAGGGAAAGTAAACAACACGGAAATATAAAAATTAGGTAATGATTTTGGGAACCCTGTTACTGCAATCTTGCTCTTTACTGGGTTATTCTACAGCAAGTTTATGTTTAAGGTCTTCAGGCATAATCTTCTCATAATGTGTGCAATTTTAAAATTAATTCCAAAGTGCTCTTTAATATTAACCATAAGGTTGTAATGTATATAGTGTGCTCTAAAGGTTTGGAATTTTTTAGACAAGAAGCATAATGTGGACCTTGTATAATGTTTTACCTCTAGCTCTCTAAAATTTAAGTCTTAAAAAAATATTGAGGCGCATGCCATAGCTAATGACACATGTCCAATACATCTTGTCAGGGGAAGATGAGAAAAGGAGTGTAGACAGATGCTTGTGCTGGGTGAGTGCTTCATGAATACTGTTTAGCAACAACTAACAGTTGACAGAACCTGGTATTTATATTATTGTATTAGCTAGTCACAGATACCAAGTGAAAGATATAATTGGGTGGCTAATTAAGTGAAAAAATACCCCACAATAAGTACACAAATGAGACTTTGTATGAAAACATATAGCATCTGATTCAAGTAGTTATTCCACAAATTGTAGCTAGAAGTCATTATCATAGTGTAAGTACTTTGGGGTTTGATCTGATATATTTTGTCTTTTTATTAGCCTCTTGATCTCACATCTAATAAAATTACCCTAGTCTTTTCCTCCTTGCTATGACCAGACTTTTACATAATGTAAGAGAAACGTCATTAAAAATACATATATATATACATTTGTTTATGTGTATTTATATACATACACATAACCTTTTGTTACAGAAAATTGTTGGTTGAACACATAAGCTTAATTGTTGAATAATAAAGTTTCTGCTTTCTTTTACATTATTTACTGCCTCCTAGAACTAAAAAGAGTTACACGAGTAGATTGTGTGCATGCTAGGTTGCAAGCTCATTACAAAACACACATCTTCCTGATGCTATATTTCCTAAACCCAGTATAGCCCCTCGCACATAAATCTGCTTTCAAAAATGCTTGTTAAATGAGTAAACTCAGATCAGATATAACCAAATCTTTTAAAATGTTTGACTGTTTCCATCAATTATTTTTTCAAAAAAGAAGATATAAATAAATTTCCATCCTCCCAAAGAACAGACCAACTTCTTCTAGTTCTCATACCACCTCATAAACATTTCGCCACCTCCCTGGGACCATCATGAAAAACATGAGTTCAAGCAAAGGAAACCCTGTCAATTTAAATCACCCAAGAAGAATTATTGTCTTATGAGGAATGGAATTTCATAAAAAAAAGCAAAACTATATACATGAACAAATACTTCTAAAGAGAATACCTATTGGCCATGCCTGTTGATGTTGAGTAGCCAGTGGAAACATCTTGATATGAGAGTAAGACAAGTATAGCTTTAAGTTCTCACTGTGCCTGGCCTTGGGCAAGAAACTTAATCTCTTTGAAACACACTTTCCTTGCCCAACAAACAATGACAATAATATCTCTCCAAATTTCCTGAGGCTCCTTGAAAATACAATGACCCTTCTTCCACTTATATGGAAGTCAGCCATGGTTCAGGAGCATTTGTCACTGTGCCAAACTTCCAAGTCCTAAAATGGTAGAAATCGTTACATATAACAAAGACTTGCTCTCACAGCGATGACTCCTCCTTTCAGATTTTCTCAAGCCCCCAGGACTGCTCCTCAGAAATCAAGTTCTCCTTAGTTTTATTTTTATTTAGTTAGTTGACAAGCACTTACATGTGGCAGGGACAGTATGAAGCACTTTACTAACAAGAACTGATTTAATCCTAGGAGCTTGATGTCACCCTTTGAAATATAGCCTGTGGTCTTGTTCTACCTAACAATCTTCATGTTCATTGTTAAATAATTCACAGCTTTCATTCCTAAAATAAATGTTGAGCAATGGTAGTAGTGGTAAACTGGGGAAATTCCTTAAGTGCACTCCAGAAAATTTGATGGGGAATATTTAAGAAAGCCATCGGAATTTTGTTTTAGGAGAAAGAAGTCTCTTCCACCTCGCGTTGCCACGTGATTTTCAGAGGATGTATCCTGTCAACAAGACCAGATCCAAGAGAAGAATGTAGATGTCTCTCTGCAAAACTAAATACCGTTTCTATCCCTTTCATTTTTACTGAAGCTTTGAAGTAAATAGGGATAGAACTAGCTCTAGCCAATTACCTGAAGACTGAAACATTTTTGACATAAGTCTTGAGAACAGAGCAACCTATTTCTTTCCCTCCTTCAGAACATAGGCTTTGTTTCATCGCAGAGCCTTGAATGACAGAAATGATGATGGACTGATTGGACTCACTCCCCTGACGCCAAATACAGACCAAAGTAGCCCAGGCTGCTGCTTTCCAAAGTCTTGGGTTTGATTTGAATGTGTACCTTGATCATTAGTTTGCATTGAAACTGCTCTGTTAAAATATTTTATTACAGTCAACTCTTGGTTAACAGACATCCATGGGGATTGGTAGATGCCGGGTAAATGTAAGTAGATTCTCCATTAACTAGAACTCAAGCAACTGGCATTCTCAAGCAACTGGTTTTTTGCCAGTTGCTTGAGAGTGCTGGTTGCTTCAGTTCCGGTTAATGGAGAGTCTACTGTATTAGAATAACATGGTGATTGGGACAGGAAGTGATTAGGTAGACCTCCTTGATTACATGCCAGGCTCTACCACGTACTAGCTGTGGAAACCTGGACAAATTGTTTCACATCCCTTTGCCTCAAGTTCCTGAGCTGTGAAATAATTATAATAGAACCTATCACATAGTTATGTTGTAAAGATTAAATGAATAAATGCATCTAAAGCACTTAACACAGTTCCTAACTCATAGTAAGTACTGAATAAACAATGGCTATTCATCGTCATATTCCCGCAGGTTATTCATCGTAATTGAGCTAAATCTCTCATTGTTGAGTGGCAGAAGCACTGTTTCCCATACTGTTTGGAAGCCCACTATTCATGAAGTTCAGCAAAAAAGCAGTTTCTCTTTTCAAATAATCTTCAAAAACATTTCATTTGTCTTGGAAATTCAAAATGCACTGAAATATATTAAAGACTTCAAGAGACCTGCAATTAAGAAGTCTGGGTAGTTTTGTTTAACCTCATAAATTTTACATATATAAAACCACTTGACCACTTAGTTTCACATTTGCTTATTAATTTTTTCATTTACTTTTTGATTAGTTTCACATATGCAAGAGAATATAGTGCTTAGATATTTACTCTCCTTATATAGTGATAGCCCCAACAGGTCTATTTTGCCTTTGATGCCTTATATAGCTGTTACATACTTACTAATTTTTATTAATTCATCTTTATGCTCTCCAATTTTCCTAAAAGAACATTTCATTTCTCTTTAACATACATGGAACATCAAACAGAGTGATAGGTGCCTAGCTTATGAGCACATAGGTATAGTAGGTCCTCACAGATAGAATTCAGTTAAGGATCTTGAGATGGAGAGGTTATCCTGAATTATCTGGGTGGACCCTAAATCCAATGACAAACATCCTTATAAGAGAAAGGTAGATGGAGATTTGACTTACAGAAAGAGAAGACACAGATGAAAGAGGAGGGGGCAATGTGACCACAGAAGCAGAGGTGAGAAGGATGGGGCCCCAAGCCAAGAAATGCTGGCAGCCACCAGAAGCTGAAGGAGGCAGGCAATGGATCCCTCCCGAGAGCCTCCCAAAGGAATATAGTCCCATTGACATCTTGATTTCAGACTTCTAGCTCCCAGAACTGTGAGAAAATAAATTTTTGTCATTTTAAGCTACCGAATGTATGGTCCTTTGTTACGGCAGCCCTGGGGAACTAATATACCCAATGTCACCACTTACAAAATGGGTTAATTAAAGCCCATCCTGGCCTGCCATTGTCACAACAGTGCTGTGAGGATCAACTATAATAATATATGTGAACATACTTCCACAATTTTAAATATTTATGCAGATAAAATGTTCTTTTTATTGTTATTATGTTGAGTCCAGGAACTATCTTTTCCCCTATTGAAACAACAATTCCAACTTCTTGGCTTTACCTTATCCTTTTGTTTTGTTTTGTGAGAACTAGATCCATGATCTTCATTTCCTCCCATTCAATACCCAAGACAGCAAATATGAATGCCTTAAGGAAACCCCTACCATGTTTATCATTCACTTCCTGCCTGCACAGAATATAGTCACAGAACTAATCTGAAAAAGAATAGTTCTTCCAAAACAAATCAAAGCTTAAATCAATACGTACACATTTACATTAAAACAAAAACCACTGCGATAATGCAGAAAATATGTTGATAAATTAAAAGCAATTAACCTACATTGCAAGGAAGCAGCTCAGGTTATTAAATTACTTGTTCTGGAGCTATTTAGGATTATATTTCAACTTTAATAAAAGATATACTGGGCATATTTTAATGAAATCGGCCTCTTTGGGTTCTGAAAATAAATATATTAGCTTTCTTCAAACTTTTCCCTGGAAAGCACAAGAGCTCTAACTACAGGAACTATGGCTTTTGTCACTAACCACATGCAATTAGAGATGCTGCCTTCCATACAGGGCGGCACATGAGAACCCTCCTTTGTTAGAGACCGGCTTCCTTAACTACCTCAAGAAAAGAAGTTCAGTGATGGCACATCTGTCAAGAAGCATATTGAAAGAGCCAACTTTGATACTCTCACTTTCTTTTTGAAACTGTGTCCTTTTCCCATTCATTTAGCAATTGACTTTACTTACTCCCACCAGTGATCAAATTACTCTTTCCTTTTAAAGTAAGAATCTTCATTTGATAGAATCTAGACTTGACTGGATAGTTATCTCAGAGTGGCCAGCAATGAGAATTTCTAAGAAGGCTTTTACTGTGGTATTTAAATTTAAATTTATTTTTAGAAACTGACTCTTCTCTCCAATCATTCTAAATGTTATTGGAAATACAATAAATTTATAGGAAACTTTGCTGATGCCTGGGAGAATTTCCATTTCTACTCTTTTTTTTTTTTTAATTTTCTTTTTATTAGCACATTCTCTCTTTCACAATCCCCACAACCATATGAAAGTTCTGAGAAGATTTTTTTCCCCTAAATTATTTTAAACTCTTTAAGTGGTTAGTCTGGGAGAATGGTGTTTTTTTTTCCAATTTTGTTTGTGACTTGATCTACACTTACCTCAAAATAGTACATGTCCCTGTAAAACTTCCGTTTTTCACATATGTGACATTATTCCAAATCTAGGGTTTACAAAGGTAACTATGATGATTGTGCATCCTATTGAAATGTAAAACATAACAGGTGAAGGATGTGGGAAAGACTTTCAATGGCATGAGCCATTAGTCTAACAAATTCCTACAATTTGCCCTACTAAAAAGCTGCATTTTTATGTCTAATAGTATTCGTCTTAAAATTTTTTAAACACCAAATGTATGTCAGTCATGACACTAGGAAATTAAAATACATCAGTAAATTAAAAAAACAAAAATTCCTGCTTTCAAAGAGCTCACATTCCAGTGAACAATTATAATGAACTCTTGCGATTTGTCAAGTACTATTTTTGGTATTGTGTATATTAACTCATGTAGTTCTCACAACTTTATGAGATTGATATAATTAGTATCCCTATTTAAGAGAAAAAAAACTAGGGCAAAAAGGGTTAAGTGACTTGCCCAGAATCATAAGAATGAAGTCCATCTTGGCCTTAACCTTCAGAGCAAAATTAAATGCAAACACTTACAAAAGAAGATGATAGAAGCCCAATGCTTAGCCCAGTGCTCACTAAAATTTGGCAAATAAATTCATCTTCATTGAACTATGAGAGGATGTCTTAGTCCATTTGGGCTGCTACAACAAAATACCACAGACTGAGCAGCTTATAAACAGAAATATATTTCTCACAGTACTGGATGCTGGAAGTCTGAGATCCAGGTGCCAGTGCAGTGGGGTGAGTGTGTATCCTCACCTGGCAGAAGTGTGCAAGGAAGCTCTCTCAGGCCTCTTTTATAAGGCACTAATCCCATTAATGAGGGTTCCACCCTCATGACCTAATCACTTCCCATAGGTTCCTGTCTCCTAATACTGTCACCTAATACCATCATCTTAAGTTTCAACATATGAATCTGGGGTGGGGGGTGGGGGGTGGCAAACACAAACATTCAGACCATAGCAAAGGACTTTGGTCATGCAGCTTCTTTTTACAACCAACAAAGCTAAAGTTGTTAATATGACAGTGATACTGTTCTCCAGATTTAAAGTTATAAAATCAATACAAAAAATTAATATTTCAGTACTATACGAAAAGCACAATTGATGATAGTAGCTTTATTATTCAACTACCACTTTTGGTAATAGAAATGCATTTTAGCACTTATCACAGTTAATAAACATATAAGCATTATATTGGGGTTATGTGGTTATTGTCACTCTGCCGCATTTAGATGTGCCCTCTACGATAGCAAAGACTAAGCACAATAGCACAATGCCTCATATACCAGAAATTTAGAGGTTCAGCATTTCCTTCTTGGCCTCTTTATGAGCATAGGGAGAATATTGACTGTAGTATATAGTAACCAAATACACACACATTAATTTGAAATAAAAAATATGTCCAACAAGGAACTCTTACTGGGCAAAGATGTCAAGACAATTCAATGGGGACAAGTAGTCTTAACAAATGGGTCTGAGACAGTTGGATATCCTCATGCAGAGAGCTGAATCTGAACCCTTCCCTCACACCACACACAAAAAGTAACTTGAAATATATCATACAGCAAAATGCAAGAGTTGACACTATAAAACTTTAGAAGATAATGTAGGAGCAAATTTTGGTGATTTTGGATTATGTGATTATTTGCTGAACACATCAAACATATGAAGAAAAGAAAAGATGAACAAACTGAACATCAGCAAAATTCAAAACCTTTGCACCATCAAAAAAGTAAAAAGATAAGTCACTGATTTAAAAAAAATCTTCTAAATAATATATTCAATAAAGTATTTGTATTTAAGAATATGTACAGAACTCTTGCAACTCAATAATTAAGAAGATAAACAACCTAATTAAAGAATGGCCAAAGTAGCAGAACATATATTTTAACAAAGAAGATACAGCAGTGGTCAATATGTCCATGAAGAGATACTCAGCATCATTAGTCATTAGAGAGATGCATGCTAAAATCACGAGGAGCTCTCACCTCACATGCATGAGGATGGCAGTGATCCAAAAGGCAGACAATGCCAAGTGTTACCAGGAATTTGGGGAAATTGGAAGGAACCCTCGTAGTGAGAACATAACATGGCACCACCATTTCCAGCTACTTCCATCAATTGATGTCAACGTGATGAATACGCAATCTCTACTTTCTTAGGTCAGAATCAAAACATCTTTTCACTTACAACTTCAGCAAATAAAAGACAAAGATCCCTCCATCCCTATCCATGCTCCATGGAAGGCAGCATGAGTCACTGACTCAACTCTCTCCTCACCAAACCTACATACAACGTCACGATTTTCTCAACAAAGAATGTTATGCAAATATTTCTCTTTGATGTCTCATGTTATTTTGACTCCTTTTATACTGTATTCTCCTCATCAGTCCCCTTCTTTTATGGAAATATTATGAGTACCATGTCTGATCTTACATATATTATATGTTAATCTTAACTGAGAACTTTAAAAGTTTTTTTTTTTGTTGTTTGTTTGTTTGTGGTGGGGCGGAATTTCTTACCTCTACCTTGAAATTCAACTGCAGAAGCCATTATATTAATATAATGGACCTTGCCATAAATCTTGCCATATATAAAAATCACGTACTGTACTAAATTATTAGTTTATTTTATTTTTAGTCAAATACTAGTTTATTTCTTAGTCAAATATAATATTAGAAACCTTTAAGAAGTTTTTTGTTTAAAAATAAAAGAGAATAAGTTACAACGTTCATGTGTTAGCTCTTTGCATTAATTCCTGGGGTAATTTTTATTATTATACAAGGCATGTATAGTGTGCATCATTATCTAATTTTAAGATTATCAAAGAAAAGTAAAAATTATAGAGAGCCTTAACAGATCCTGATACTAAATCTCACTCATTTCAACTTCTTTATACAACAAAATTTTTATACAGTAAATCGTGTTCATTTTTCTTTTGTTAAGTTGGTTCAACCACATGGCCTCATTTCAGCCTTGCTGCCTTTGGCCAGCTATTTTATAACCTCTGCTATCAGTTGTGAAAGAAAACTCAGAAGCACAACATCAATCCTCTCCTTAATTCCAGTTCCTGACCTCTGGTGTTGAGGTTAGAACTATCACTGAATCTCATACAGATACCTCACGGGAGCATATTTCTTTCATTTCATCTTCAACCTGAATAGAACCCATAGCCTTGAAATCGCCTGCTGGGTTCTTTGTTTCTAGCTGTCTTAAATCTCATGCTGTAACCTCCACAGCTAAGTACAAAATCATGTAAGGCAGACCAAATTTCCTGGAATGATTTTAAATGCTGTTGTATTCCACAATATTGTAAGTCAAATTGGCCTAATGCAATATAATACACCGTTAGAGTAATAGAAAGTGAGATAAACGTCTTCCTTAAGGATCCAATAACGTTTATCTTACCAACTTTGAGTGTTCTTTGAAGACGCACCTAATACACTTGTATTTGTTGATAACAGCAACTTTGGATCATAAAAAGGAGATAACGATGAGTCCCTCTTCCCATGGTACGCCAGGCACCTGCTGCCCACAGAAAGCATAAACATGCAGTAACAAATACATCGGAGACCTGGCTGGCTGTACCCAAATTACGTCTTTCCAGGGCCCTCTGTGCCATGGGTGGCCACCTTCGTAAAATATTCTCTCTGCACAGTTTGTTTTGGTGTTCTGCCTCCCTCTGGGTCGTTAATATCAGCATGACAAAACGCGCAATTAGGCTCCTCTATCTTAGTGTAGTTCCTTTGACAAGAAACAACACTGCACCTCTGTGTTAACAAGAACAGGTGATAAAAGGGGTCAAATAGCTAATCATGGTGCCAATAGCAGAGGGCTCCTTGAAACACAGAAATCTAAAAGCCAGCTATTTAGCTGAAGCCCCAGGGAGTCGAGTTTGCTTTTCTAACTCCCAATGTGTTCTCCTCTTTCTGGCTGTGCCAGGAGCACTTTCTCTCCGTATGGCGTGGCAGCCCATGAAAGCAAAGCATTCTTTAGTTGGTGAGGCAATAAAGTTGAATAATTGCTGCCTTGAGTCTTTCTCGAAGTCATTTGAAATATGACCATTGTAAGATAGGTTTACTTCTAGTAAGTGATCTATGTTTAGGAGCAAGTTGCAGAACAGCTGGACTAGCTGGGCAAAGTTACTGGCCGTGGCAGTGAAGTGGCAAGTAAATTGCTTAAAGGGTAGCCACTGCCTCAGTGATCAGGGCTCTCCTGAACCTTGATGAGCAATATGGCTTGGCCTGCACTGCTGCTAGTATTGACCAGCAAATGTTAGATCACTTATTATGGCTTTACGTGAGCTCATGAAACAATTGCTTTTATAGGCAAAGATAATCATCTGGTCAGTCGAAACTAAGTATGGTTAACACTGGGAACCTGGAAACAAACTGGGAAACCACAAGCTGAAGAAAGGTACCGCCCTACCTAAAGTCATTTCAAATCTAACAAAAGAGATGGAAAAAAACATAATTCTAATCACAGAAACAGGCATGGAGATGTATGGTTTGCAGAGGACACTCCATGCGCATTTCCTTATGCAATAACGCAAGGTCTGCCATTTGCTGTTTGTGTAATTATTGTTCAATTACTCAATCTCCCCCTGACTCTTTTTTTCCAATTACAAATTTAGAGGACTACTCTTTAATGCAATTTTGAGGATTGAGTGAGTGACTAAAAAAGCAGAAAGCTTGGTAGATAGTAAGTACTTGATAAATGCTGGTTTTTCAAAAAGTCTAATAAAACATAAACAGCAGAAGAACAAAATGCACAGAGACACTTATATAGCTCTCTGGAATTTGAAATTAATATAATGGAAATGATGGACCTTTCTACTGAACAGAGCAATGTACAATTATCCAAGAAGACTTTGATAAAAAAAATATGGTTTGATGGAGAAAAGTAGCAAGATTTCTGAGAGGGGAGCAGAAAGAGGAAATGCATTTTAATGAAAATAAGGACTGAGAGTTGTTAAATTGTCATCATAGTAAAATGAAACCATGAAAAAGAGTTTAATCCGATTAAATGACAATTATAGAATAGCATAATTGACCCTAGAAATCAAAAGATCTTATTCTGATATTAACTACTTCATTGATTGCATATAAAAATTGAGCTAGAAATTATCCAAAGCCTCTTCCATTATCCTAATGCTCCTTCAAGAATGTAAATGGCTAATGAAATACATTAAAACGGCTTCATTTTGAAACCCTGCTTCAATGTGCTCTTCTGTAATATCTCATTTAGTCAACTTCAGGCAATTGCCTAAGTCAAATAGTTCAGAATTTTATTTAACTTCTCTGGTTATTTTTAACTCTTACATTTCATTGGTCACTGCCCATTGACTATACACTCATAAATTCCAATCCAAAATTTTGTTTCTTATTTGTAGCCAAATAAAGGTCTTCTACTTATTCTAACATCTCCTAATTCAATTTAGATTTTATTTATTAATACTTAACAGAGAATTTCAACTTTCAAGTGTGATAAGTTGTGATGCTACCAGGCTGAGCTGGCCATTGATGGCAACCAGGCCAAGTCAAGTAGCTCCCAAAGTATCAATTTAGGATAAATAGGAGAGCAGAATTCTGGTGAAATCTGCCAATAAGAAAAAAGTTGGGAAGGAGGACAAGATGGCGACTGGAGAGGAGGTCCCTAAAGCCTCTTCCAGAAAACACAATGGAACGGCCACCCAGGAGCCAAGAAAGAGGACCCTAGGTGACAAAAAAAATGGCAACTGAGACATCCACGCATCGCAAGGAGAAGGGGGCGAGTGGGAGAGAGGGGAGGGAGCAGAGACGGATCACAACGGGACCCGATCACGGCTGACTGCAGTGCTTGGGAGGGAGAAGCCAAGGGGCGACAAGAGGAAAAAGCCCTAGCAAAGCGGCAGAACAGTGGGAGTCATTGGGGAGCTGGGCTGGGGAGCTGGAATTTGGAGTGTCGAGTTGGGGACAGACCTTGGGAGCCAGCCTCTGGAACTCTTGAGTGGTAGCAGGGCTGAGCGAGGACTCTGAACTGCAGAGACGACATCTTGGCTCTAGACTCCCTTGGCACCCACAGCGCAGGCGCGCGCAGCTCCTGCACAGGGCTGCGGTTCCTGGTCCCGGCCGCTGCTGGGGTGAGCCGGCAGCCACGTGGGCAGTGCACAGCCCCTACACAGATGGGGCTGTGGTTCCTGTTCTGCCCGCTGAGGAGGCGGGCCAGTTGCCAGCGCAGTGTGTGTGGCTCCTGCCCAGGGCTGTGGTTCCTGGTCCCAGCCCACTGCGGAGGTGGGCCGGCTGCCGAGCGGGCAGCACACAGCCCCTACACAGGGTGGCGGCTCCTGTTCTTGCCCGCAATGGAGGCGGACCGGCTGCTGGCAGGGTGTGTGCAGCTCCTGCACAGGGTTGTGGTTCCCTTCCTGTCCCGCTGCGGAGGCAAGCCGGCTACCTTCCTACCGCAGGCTCAGACCCACAGCTTTGGACTTGTGTGCACATCTGCTCGCGCGCCCCTGGGTCCTAAAAGCAGTGCGAGCCTGCAGACTCTGCCCCAACATTTGGCCACGGAAGCAGGCCTGGGAAGAAAGGCAGATTTGATAGCATTTGCCCCAGCCAGCAGGAGCAGCCTTGGCCCACATCACCCAGCTTCCCCAGCATAGGGCAGAAGGTGGAGCTGCCCCGGTGTGCCTTTTGTTGGCTTCTCCCCTTTCCTACAACCTTCCCAACCAACTAACTAACTACAGGAAGTAGAGGGATCATGATAGATGCGCACCGCCTCCAAACGTAGCAGGAGACCAGAAATAAGAAATAAACAACCCCTCTCTCTCCCAAAACTTGCCCCCCCCAGTACCACCTCGTGTCTGCCCTACAGCAAGACACCACAAAAGTACCAATCTGGGCTCCTGGGCACTACTGAACATAACGCCCTCATGTCAAAGAGGAAGAACCCAGCAGACAGGATGAATTCCTTAAAAACTAAAACTCCTCAGAAAGAACAAGATATTTATCAAGACAGCTTCTTAGACGTAGTAGTTTCCGAATTAAGTGACAGAGAATTTAAAGTAGCCATTCTAAAGGCTGTGAGAGAAATTAAAACATACTCGCAGAGCACCATGGCTGACTTAAACAACATAAAAAAGGACATGAATGACATAAAAAAGGAACTTCATGAACAAAAGGAACAATTTAACAAAGAAATTCAAAACATAAGGTAGATTGAGATGGAAATGTGAGAGATAAATAATACAATAAAAGAAGTGAGAAACGAAATCACTGCCATAGGAAACAGGGCCAACCAGATGGAGGAAAGAATTAGTGATATTGAAGATCAGAACATGGAAACAGCTAAGAAGGAGGAAGAGAGGGAATACAGAACCAAAAGGATTGAAAGAACTCTACAAGAACTATCTGACTCCATGAGACAAAACAACATCAGGATAATAGGACTAGAAGAAGGGGTAGAGCATTCTACGGAGAACATACTCAAACAAATAGTAGATGAGAACTTTCCAAACCTATGGAATGATCTGGAACCCCAAGTTCAAGAAGAAAACAGGTCCCCAGATACCTGGACCCTAACAGATCTTCTCCAAGACACATGGTACTAAAGATATCCAAAACTAAAGACAAAGAGACAATTCTCAAGGCAGCCAGGGAAAAAAAGAACTATAACTTTTAGAGGAAAACCCATCAGACTGGCATCAGATTTCTCAGCAGAAACTCTGCAAGCCAGGAGGGAGTAGAATCCAATATTCAAAAATTTAAAAGAGAGGAACTTACAGCCAAGAATAAATTATACAGCAAAATTATCTTTCAGATATGAAGGTGGAATAAAGACCTTCTCAGACACACAGAAGCTGAGGGAATATGTCAGCACAAGGCCAGCACTCCAAGAAATACTGAAGGAGGCTCTTCAACCTGAAACAAAACATCATGAAAAATGGAATAAAGTTGGGGCAACAACGAAGAAACAAAAATAAAACAAAAACAAACAAAGAAATAAGTAATGGCCACAGGAAATCGTCACATATCGATCATCACTCTAAATGTTAATGGACTGAACTCACCAATAAAAAGACACAGAGTAGCAGACTGGATTAAAAAACAGAACCCATCCATATGCTGTCTCCAAGAAATACACCTCAG
>PVJL010002837.1:78827-178607 GCA_004026885.1 Lyroderma lyra | reverse complement strand
GGGGCGGCGCGGGGGGCGGGGCGGCGCGGGGGGCGGGGCGAGCGACGGTCCAACCGATCTGTGGCGGGTGAGAAGTGTGGGAAGTGTTTGAGCTTCCCCGTTCGAACCTCAATCCCGGCGCCTCCGCCCTAGTATAGGTCCTTGAGCAGGCCCGGCCCGGCCGGGAGTGACTTCGAGGACCTGGCACAGCCGCCGCCATCACCGCCGTCGCCGTCGCAGACGGCGCCGGTGCCAATGAAGGTGGGCGCCGTGCCCAATCGCACTCTGGGCAGCGTCCGCACCGTGCCTTTGTCGCCGCCGCCGGGGCGCCGGGCCCGTCTGTCGTCCCCCGGGACTGCCCGCTCATCCTCCGAGGCCCGCGAGGAGCTGCGGCGCCGCCTCCTGGGCCTCATTGAGGGCAACCGAGTGATGATTTTCAGCAAGAGCTACTGTCCGCACAGCACGCGGGTAGGCGGGGCAGGGGAGAGGCAGGTGGGGTCCGGGTCGAGGCCTGATTGGAGTGGGGCAGTGGGAGCCTGTGGCTCTCCCGGAGCCCCGCTGGTTCTCCCCGCTGCATCCTCGGACCTCTCGGGTTGGAGCGCTGCCCATTCCGCTTCTCGGACGCACAGCCGGGTGCCCGAGCGAGCGTTTGGCAAGCCGGGACTCGGGACCCGGGACCTATTTCTGAGGGTGGTAACACGAAACCAAGGTCGGGTCCCTTTGCTCAGCACCTTTGGCACCGTGGGAGAGGCGGCCACAGGCCGAGTCGCCCGGAGCAACCACCCAGTTTACGCTCCGCCGATTGTCTTTTGGAACCGCGGCCTGAGGGATTAACCATCCGTCCTCTCCCTCCTGTTAGCCGATGTTGGCTTATTGATCAAGAGTCTTTCCTGAGGAATAAAAGGTATTTCTGAAAACTTTTGTCCTCATAAGAGTAGTGAGAGGAGGGGCCGCGAGCTGTGAGTAGACCAGAGCTGGAGTCAGATCCCACTTCTTCACTGCACGACCTTGAGCAAGTTACAGGACTCTGCAGAGCCTGGTTTCCGCACAAAATAAATGATCTTAGATCATTCCAGCCAAACCTTTGCTGATGCCAAAAAACCTAGGACAAATCTTTTATATTCTGTGTATGTCAATACTTTCAGTAATATTGCCACTTTACATTGAATGCCAATTGCATAATTGGACAGCTCTTAATTTTAGAATTTTTTAAAAAATGGAGCCAAAATCTGTCTCCTTGAAACATTTACTCACTTTTGGAGGTGAGCATTGCTCCATTGTGCAGAATTAAGAACGCTTCTGCTACTTGGATGACAGACCTTTCAGTATTTCCCCTGGCCAAACAGCCTACTTTCTTATATGCTCATATAATCTGTCTTTATATGTGACCGACCCTTCTCTAATCCTGTTGGGAAGTAGTTTGACCATGATCCTCTTAAATTTATCACCCAGAATTGGGCACTGCATTTCACATATGTTCTTACCTGGGCAGAATCATGTAGAGAGCTTTGTTTCTTGATTGTGCCACTAATGTCATTTAACCTGTGTTACAGGTGCTTAGTGTTGTGGGGACACAAAAATAAATAAACTGTGGTTTTGCCTCCCAAGAACTCATGATCTAATTGAGCCGTAATCAGTCAGCTTTCCTGTATAGAAAGAAGTTCCTGTGGGAAACAAGTTCAGTGAGAATGAGAGACAAAAACAATTGCTTCTGTGGGGACTCAGAAGAAATTAAGGAAATGATATTTAAACTGGTCCTAGAGCGATAAATTGGATGTCTATAGTAAGAAAAGCAACTAGCTAAAGAAGTAGTATAAGCAAAAATAGGAACTGATGCAATGAAAATAGTGGGGTTGAACATAGGGTAAATGAAATTAGGAGAGTAAATTAGAAATTGGCTATAAATTTAGTTTCAAAGTCATATTGAGGAGATGTTAAAATACTCACAGATAAGTGTGAACTTACTGATTTAGGCAAAGAAAAGTCATCTCAGACTTTCGAGAAGAGGAATGAAAGTGTCTGGCCTAAGATTTGAAATCTCATAGTAGTATAAAGGCTAGATTACATGTGGAAGCAACTGGATTAGTCAGGAAGTTACCATTGAAGTCAAATTCAAAATAATGGCTCAAACTAAATAGTGAAGAAAATGCCCTGATTTTTTTTTTTTAAAACCCATTCCCCACATTAATTTTAAGCCATGTTTCCTCAATCCTGATTCATATATTTGTGGGTTAAAAACTTAATAGTTCCATTGACTAGATTTTTTTTCTGTAGTAAAATGTACCTAACCCAGTTTATTATTTTAACCATTTTAAAGTTTAGTTCTAATAGCATTAGTATGCTATTTACATTGTTTTGCAACCATCAGCATAGCATCATCTATCCACACAACCTTTTTCATCTTCCACAGCTGTAACTTGGTATCCATTAACCAGTATTTTCCCCGTTCACCCTTCCTCAGCCCCTGGGAGCCATCATCCTGTTATTGTCTTTATGAATTTGACTCCTTTGCCACATGGAAGTGCAGTTATGCAATATTTGTCCTTTTGTGACTGGCTTATTTCACTGACCACAATGTCCTCAAGGTTCATCCATCTTATAGCCTGTGTGAGAATTTTCTCCATTATAAGGTTGAATAATATTCCATTGTATATATACTACATGTTGTTTATCCATTCATCCATTGGTGGATACTTGAGTCACTTCCATCTTTTGGCTATTGAGGCTATTGCTGCTGTGAACACACGTATACAGATATCTGTTTGAGTCCCTCTTTTCATTTTTGGGGCTATATACCCAGAGGTAAAATTGCTGCATCATATGGTATTTAAGATTTTTCAATGAACCACCATACCATTTTTCATAGTGGCCACACCCTTTGACATTCCCACCAACAGTGCACAAAGGTTCCAGTTTCTCCACATCTGTCAACACTTGTTATGTTCTGTTTTTTGTTTTGATAATACTTTTCCTAAATGGGTATCAAGTGGTATCTCTGGTTTTGATTTGCTAGTTGAGTATCCTTTCATGTCCTTATTTGCGATTTGTTCAGGGCTAATATCTTCTTTAGAGAAATGTCATATCAAGAGCTTTGTCAGTTTTTTACTTGGGTTACTTTCTGTTGTTGAGTTCTAGGAGTTCTTAATACATATATTCTAGATGTGAATCCCTTATCATTATGTGATTCGCAAATATTCTCTCCAGTTTTGGGGTTGGTTTTTTACTTGGTTGATAGTTTCCTTTGATGTACAAAAGTTTTTAATTTTTATGAGGTCCAAATTGTCTATTTTATTTTGTTACTTGTGTCTTTGAAGTCATATAAAAAAGTCATTTCCAACTTAAATGCTGTGAAGCTTTTGGTCTATTTTCTTCCAAGAGTTTTATCATTTTAACTCTTACCTTTACATATTTGATGCATTTTGAGTTAATTTTTGTATATGGTATTAGGTAAGGGTCTAACTTCATTCTTTTGCCTGTGGATATCCATCCAGTTTTCTAATTACCATTTTTTGAAGATTGTTATTTCCCCCTTGGTCTTGGCACTATTATTCAAACTCATTTGACCTGATATGTGAGGCTTTAGCTCTCTGTTCTCTTCTGTTGATCTATATCTATCTTTATTCCAGTACCACACTGTTTTGTTTACTGTAACTTTGTAGCAAGTTTGCAAATTGGGAAGTTTGAGACTTCCAACGTTGTTCTTCTTTTTCAGTATTTTTGGCTATTCAGTGGAGATTCCATATGAATTTTAGGATTTTTTTTCTATAAAATTGGTATTTGGGATTTTGATAAGAAAATACATTGAGCCTGTAGACCACTTTCAGTAGTATTGACATCTTAACAATATTAAGTCTTCTAACCAATGGACACAGATTTCTTTCCACTTATTTGTGTCTTGTTTAATTCTTTTTTGTTGTTGTTGTTAAATTTATTGGGGTGACATTGGATAGTACAAATTTCATAGCTTCCAGGTGTGTAATTCTACAGTACATCATCTATGTGTTGCATTATGTGTTCACCATCCAGAGTCAACTCTTTTTCTATCACCATATATTTGACTCCTCCTCTCTCCTCTCCCACCCTCCTCCCCTCTTACCCTCAGGTAACCACTAAACTGTTGACTGTGTCCATGAGTTTTTGTTTCTTTGTTGCTTTCAGTTTTATATTCCACATATAAGTGAGATCATATGATTCTTGCTTTTTTCTGTCTGACATAATTTCACTTAGCATGATGATCTCAAGGTCCATCCATTTTGTTGCAAATGGCAGTATTTCGCCTTAGAGCTGAGTAATATTCCATTGTGTATGTGTAGCACAGCTTCTTTATCCAGTCATCTATCAAAGGGTGCTTTGGTTGTTTCCATGACTTGGCCACATGAACAGCACTGCAATGAACATTGGGGTACATGTGTCTTTGCAAACTAAGGTTTTTAAATTTGGGGGGTAGATACCCAGAGGGGGGTCATATGGTGACTCCATTCTCAATTTTCTGAGGAACCTCCACACCATCCTCCGTAGTGGTTGTACCAATTTGCATTCCCACCAGCAGTGTCCCAGAGTTCCTTTTTCTCCACATCCTCTCCAGCACTTGTTATTCCTCATCTTGTTGAGCATAGCCATTCTAACAGGTGTGAGGTGGTATCTCATTGTGGTTTTGATTTGCATTTCCCTAATAGCTAATGAAGTTGAGAATTTTCTCATGTATCTGTTGGCCATTTGTATGTTCTTGGGTGAAGAGTCTGTTCAGGTCCTCTGCCCATTTTTTAATTGTACTGTTTGTTTCTGTGTTGTTGAGTTGTATGAGTTCTCTATGTATTTTAGATATTAGCCTTTTGTCAGAGGCATTGTTTGCAAATATTTTCTCCTATTCAGTTGGTTTTCTCTTTGCTTTCTTGATTTTTTTTTTCTGTGAAGAAGCTTTTTAGTTTGATGTAGTCCCATTTGTTTATTTTACTTTTATTTCCCTTGCCTGTGAGATCAGGTTCATAATGTTGTCCCTGAATCCAAGATCTATAAGTTTAGTACTGATGTTTCTATACAGTTTATTGTTTTGGGTCTTAGGTGGAGGTCTTTAATCCATTTTGAGTTAATTTTAGTATATGGTGACAGTTCACAGTTCAGGTTCGTTCTTTTGCAAGTGGTTTTCCAATTTTCCCTGCACCATTTAATGAAGAGGCTTTCTTTTCCCCACTGTATATTTTTTGCTCCTTTGTGAAAAATTATCTGTTTATATATTTGTGGATACATTTCTGGGTTTTTGATTCTGTTCCATTGGTCTGTATGTTTTTCTGCCAATACCAAGCTGTTTTGATTATTGACACTTTGTAGTATAGATTGAAATCAAGGAGCATGATGCCTTTAGCCTTATTCTTTTTATGTAGGATTGTTTGGTAAATTGGGGTTTTTTGTTTTGTTTTGGTTTGGTTTGGTTTCATACGAATCTGATGACTTTTTTTTTTAAATCATTCTTGAAAGAATGTCTGTAGGATTTTTATAGGAATTGCACTAAATCTGTATATTGCTTGGGTAATATGGCTATTTTAACTATGTTGAGTCTTCCAATCCATGAGCATGGGATATTTTTCCATTTCTTTGTGTCTTCTTCAATTTCTCTTAATAATGTCTTATAGTGTTCTTTGTGTAAGTCCTTTACGTTCTTTGTTAAATTTATTCCTAGGTATTTTATTCTTTTTGTTGCAATTTTTTTCATTTCTTTTTCTGAAGTTTCATTGTTGGTATTTAAAAATGTAATTGATTTTTGTACATTGATTTTGTATCCTGCAACTTTACTGTATTTGTTTATTGTTTCTAATAGTTTTTCTGGTGGAATCTTTAGAGTTTTCAGTGTAAAGGATCATGTCATCTGCAAAAAATGATCGTTTAATTTTTTTCTTCCAATTTGGATATCTTCTCTTTCTCTTGCCTGATTTTTCTGGCTACAATTTATAGTACTATATTGAATAGCCGGGACAATAGGGAGCATCCATTTCTTGTTCCTGATTTTAGGAGAATAGGCTGCAGCTTTTCTCTGTTCAGTGTGATATTATTATAGCTGAGGGTTTGTCATATATGGCCTTTATTATGTTGAGAATTTTTCTTCTGTACCCATTTTATTCATTGCTTTGATCATAAATGCATGTCGTATCTTGTCAAATGCTTTTCCACCTCAATTGACATAATATGGTTTTTGTCTTTTGTTTATGTGGTGTATCACATTGATTGATTTGCACTTGTTGAACCATCCTTATGCCCCTAGGATGAATCATACTTTATTGTGGTGTGTAATCTTTTTAATCAATTGTTGTATTCTATTTACTAGTATTTTGTTGAAGATTTTTGCATTTGTGTTCATCAGAGATATTTATATTTATCTGTAGTTTTTTCTTTTAGTCTTTGTTTTCACTTAACTGTTTTCATTTAACTTTTTAAATTTTAATTTATCTAGGTGACATTGATTAGTAAAAATTACATAGGTTCCAGGTGTACAATTCTACATTACATCTTCTATGCATTGTATTACGTGCTCATTACCCAGAGTCAGTTCTCTTTCCATCACAATGTATTTGTATCTGTCCCTTCTCCCCTACCCCTTCCCCTCTTATCCTCAGATAACTACTAAATTATTGACTGTGTCCATGAGTTTTGTTTCTTTGTTGCTTTCGTTTAATGTCAACAATCAAACTAAATTTCTCCATATCTTTCCTTATTTTACCCACTCTCCCATCCCTCCTCCCATTTTTAAAAACTCCCTCTAATGTTCTTTGTAGTACTGGTTTGGTGGTGATGTATTTCTTTAACTTTTCCTTATCTGAAAAGTTCTTTATTTGTCCTTCAATTTTGAATGCTAGCCTTGGTGGATACATTATTCTTGGTTGTAGATCCTTGTTTTTCATCATGTTGAATATTTTCTGACAATCCCTTCTGGCTTGTATAGTTTCTGGTGAGAAATCAGCTGAGAGTCAAATGGGTGTCCCTTTATAAGTTACTACTTGCATTTCTCTTGCTGTTTTTAGAATTTTCTCTTTTTCTTTAACTTTTGTCATTTAAATTATGATGTGTCTTGGTGTGTTCTGCTTTGGGATCCTCTTGTTTGGGATTCTCTGTGCTTCCTGGGCTTGTATGTTTGTTCTTTCACCAGGTCAGGAAAAATTTCAGTTAGTATTTCTTCAAATTATTTCTTGATCCCTTGCTTTTCCTCTGTCCCTTCTGGTACACCTATGACTGATGTTCTTGTGCTTAAAACTGACCCAGAGGAATCTCGAACCATCTTCATTTTTCTGGATTCTCATATCTGTCTCTTCTAAATGGGTGTTTTCTGCTGGCTTTTCCTGCAGATCACTGCTTTGTGCTTCTATTTTATCTAGTTTAGTGACTTTTATTCCATTCTTCATTTCAGTTAATTTGGTCATTATCTCTCTCTGGTCCTTTATAACGGTAAGTCTTTGATGCTTGCTATGTCTCTGTTTAAATTATCATTAGTTTCTTAAGCATTTTTATAATTGTTGTTTTGAGCTCTGTTTCTGATGTGTCATCTGTCCCCATCTCTTTAAGTCTCCTGGTTTCTCCTATTTGCAACCTCTGTGGACCCACCAGCAGCAATATCTTTGGTGTTGGCTACTGATACTGGGCTGGCAAAGGTCTGTGGGGGAGTGGCATTTGCGGCTTTTGTTTTTTTCCTGTGGCTCTGAGGGTTGTGCAGGGAGTTTGAGCACAACTGTGTCTTTTTGTTCTCAGTTTGCCCCACAGACTCAGGCCTGAGCCTTGGGTTCAGTTCTGTTTGCTGGACTTTCCAACTGCCCTGGTTGTGGGCCTAGAAACGCATGCATGCCATCCCTTTTCTCCTTCCTGGCTGGAGTGTTTGCACTGTGGCTTTTTACCACCCAGCTTCTCCGTTTCCTCTGATAACTGGAGTGAAGTCCAGCCTCTGTGGTTTGCAGACCAGTCTGCACCTCCTGAGACCAAAGTGAGGTGGGTGCAGTATCTCATGACTCCCCCCACTCCTGCGTTTTTCCTCTGTCCCACAGACTGAGTGAGTGTCGGAGCACTCTCTTACCACCTTCTTCCTCCTCCATCCCCCACTGGGAGAGTTCCAGGCGGGGACCCACGCACCTCTGTCCCGCTCTTCTCTTTATTTCTCCCTTGTATAGTGCTGTGTTTACCTGCAGGTACCTTAATGCAACAAGTAGGCTTCTTAGTTATGATTGTGCGTTGTTTAGAAGGTCCTTGGTTGAAGTATAGGTGTTTTCTTAGTTATAAACTCCAGAGGAGTTTTTTGGAGGTTCCTCTCAGGCTGCCATTTTGTTGTGTCTCTTATAGTTTTCTTTTTTTGTGTGTTATCCTTACCAGGCTTTGGTATTAAGGTAACATTAGCCTCATAGAAAGAGTTGGGAAGTATTATCTCTTCTTCAGTGTTTTGGAAGAGTTTGAGAAGGATAGGCATTAATTCTTATGTGAATGCTTGATAAAACTCATTGGTGAGACCATCTGTTCCAGGGATTTTACCTTTGGGGAGTTTTTTGATGATTGTTTCAATTTCTTTACCTTTGATTATTCTACTTAAATTATCCAGTTCTTTTTGGTTCAGTCTTGGTAGACTGTGTGTGTGTGTGTGTGTGTGTGTGTGTGTGTGTGTAATGTTTCTAGAAACATGTCCATTTCTTCTAGGTCATTAAATTTGTTGGCATAAAGTCCTTCATAATATATTTTTTTAATCATCCTTTATATTTCTGTGGTATCAGTCGTAATTTCTTCCCTTTCATTCTAATTTTGGTTATTTGTGTCTTTTCTCTTTGTGTTTTGGTTAGCATAGCCAGGGGTTTGTCAATTTTATTGATTTTTTTTTTTTAAAGAACCACCTCTTTGTTGCATTAATTTTTTCTGTTCTTTGTTTCATTTAGTTCTGCTCTAATTTTTATTGTTTCCTTCCTTCTGCTGGCTTTGGGTTTTGTTGTTGTTGTTCTTCTTTTTCCAGTTCTTTAAGATGGGATGTTAGGCTTGTAATGATATAAATTTTTCTCTTTATTACTGCTTTTGCTGGGTCCTGATAATATTGATTCATTGTAGTTTCATTGTCATTAGTTTCTATGTATTTTTTAATCTCTTATTTCTTCCTTAATAGTCATTTTTTTAAATAACATGTTGTTTAATCTCCACATATATGTGATTTTTTTTTTCCTGCTTTCTTTTTGCAGTTGATCTCCAATTTCAAAGCTTTGTGGTCTGAGAATATACTGGGTATGATTTCAACCTTCTTGAATTTGTTGAGGCTAGTTTTGTGTCCCAGCATATGGGCTGTCCTTGAGAATGTGCACTAGAAAAGAATGTGTATAGTCTTATGTTGTAGGATGGAGTGTCCTATAAATATCAGTTATGTCCATTTAACACTGATATTTCCTTATTTATTTTCTGTTGGATGATCTGTTCATGGCTGTCAAGTGAGTGTTTAGGTGCCCTTATTTAATTTTGTGTTTGTCAATTTCTTCTTTTAGATCTGTTAGTAGTTGCTTTGTAAAATTAGATGCATCCTAATTGGGGAAGTACATATTAATGAGTGTTATGTCTTCTTGTTGTTGTATTGTCCCTTTTATTATTATAAAATGTCCATCTTTGTCTCTTATTACCATTTTTATCCTGAAGTCTGTTTTGTCAGATATCAGTATGGCAACTCCTGCTTTTCTCTGGATGCCATTGCTTAAAGTATTGTTTTCAACCCTTTCACTTTGAGTTTCTGTTTGTCCTTGTGACTGAGGTGTATCTCTTAGAGACAGCATATGGATAGGTTTTTGTGTTTTAATTTAGCCTGCTACTCTGTTTCTTTTTATTGGTGTGGCCAGTCCTTTTACATCTGGGGTGGTGATTGATAAATGAGGATTTCCTATGGCCATTACTTTCTCCCTTTTTATTTTTTTTGTTTGTTCCAACTCTTCCCCATTTATTTTGATCTTTTGTTTCAGGTTGAATAACCTTCTTCAGTATTTCTTGAAATGCCAGCCTTATGCTGGAGAATTCCCTCAGCCTTTGTATATTTATTTATTTATTTATTTATTTATTTATTTATTTTTTGTATGTGGGTAGATCCCTGGCTGGGAATCGAACCCAGGCCACAGCGTTGACAGCGCCAGCACTGAAGCCTTAAGCCACTACACCAGCAGGGATCTCCAGCTTTAACATTTAACAAGGTTTTTATTCCTCCTTCGTATCTAAAGGATAACTTTGCTGGATAAACTATTCTTGTCCGGTAGGCTCTCTCTTAATATTTTGAATATTCGATTTCACTTCCTCCTGACTGGTAGAGTTTCTTCTGAGAAGTCTGGCCTGATGGGCTTTCCTTTAAAGGTTGTCATTCTTTTTTCCTCTGGTTGCCTTAAGAATTCTTTCCTTTTCTTTAATTTTTGACATCTTCAGTATAATATGCCTTGGAGAAGATCTGCTAGAATCCCAGTAGCTAGGGAGTCCTGTTTTTGAATTTGGGGTTCCACTTCTTTTCATAGTTTTCAAACATTCTCGTCTATTATTTGTTTGACATACTCTCTGTGGATTTTTGCTCTGCTCCTTCTGGTGCTCCTGTTATTCTAATGTTCTTTCTAATGATGTTAGAAATTTCTTGCATGGCTTTTTCATTTCTTTTGATTCTCAAATCTCTCTCTTCTTCCTTTTGTGACATTTCAGTGTTACTATCTTCAATATCACTACTTCTTTCCTCCATCTGGTCAGCCCTGTTTCCTATGCTAGTCAGTTCATTTTTCATTTTTTTATTGTGTTTATCGCCAGAATTTTTATTTCATTTGTTTTGTAGCTTCAATTTCTTTATTAAAGTATTCCTTTTGCTCACAGATTTCCTTTCTGAGATCATTTAGCTGCATCTGAGTACATTGCCAGTATTCTTTGAGCTCTCTGAGTGTCATAAGAACTGTGTCATTTAGATCATTTGTTTCCAAATATGTAAGTTCCTTTTCTGGAGATTTTTCATTTTCTTTCTGAGCAGCTTTGACCCTAAAGCTGCTCATTGTAGTTGATGTGTTTGTTTTCCTGGGCCTGAGGACTTTTTCCCTGGAAGATATAAAGAGGCCTTTCTTTCATTCTCAGTTGGTATAGCTGCATTGTCTTATAATATTTCCTCTTTGTTATCACTCTGGCAGCTTTCCTGGATGGTGGGCTTCTCTTCTTTGACCTGGTTGCCTTGGTTTCAGCGCACCTCCTCTTTGGGAAATACGGTGGGCGATGGTTTTCTGTGCCTCTGAGAGCAGTGCAGGTGGAAGCTGCTGCTCCTGTGTTTTGCAGTTTCCTTGAGCCCTTCTGCTGGTTTCCATGGTGGACAGCATTTGTTGGGAGGGACATGGGTTTGTTCGCATACTTAGTAATGGCAGTTTGCCTTTTTTTCAGCTGGCCGTAAACCAGGCACTGGGTAGAGTTGGGGATTGGAGAGACAAGCTTGGGGAGAGAGGGGCAACAGCCAGGCTCTGTGGCTATAGTTTCTGCCTGGGGGTGGAAGTGGTGCAGTTTATAGCTGCTTTGTGTCCCAGAGTCGCTCCCCTAAGTGTTGGCTCTCTGGTAACTAACACAAGCCTGTTCCTCCGTTAGGGGTGCCTGGGAGAGCTGGTGTGTGCTGTCGTCTCTGCCTTTCTCTTTTCTCCTAGGCTCGAGTTTTACCCAGGATCATATTTTGTTTTGGCCAGCGTTTCCACTTCTGCCAGCTCTTAGTTTCAAACTTGCCCATAGCCGATTTGTGGTGCAACCAGCATTGCCCCACCTGTTGGCTCTGGGCTCCTATTGCACTCTGTGCCGCTGGCTTCATTTTTCTCTTCTTCTGAGCCCACATTTTACCCAGGACCCTGGGTTTTGCTCTGGCCAGTGTTTCCATGTCTGCTGGCTTAGTTTCAAACTCACCCCAAGCCAATTTGTGGTTGAACCAATGCTGCTGCACTTGCACCGTGTTGCAGTGGGACCCTATTCCTGCACAGGGCAATTTTGCAGCCTTTGTTTAGCCTCTAACCTGCCCATGGTGCAGCATTCCTGTTGGAGCCCCAGCACATTGCTGTTTGGTTTGGGTTTTAGCTTGTCCATGACCTCACAGAACTTAAGCTGCCTATGCCTCTGCTCTTGTCACATCTCGTCCTGCAGCCCACTTGGGATCATGCTGCTCTGCAGCCTGTGTTTCTAGGTTCTCCCCTCACTCCTTCTGCCAGCCCCAGGTCGTGTTCCGCTGCACCATCTCCACTCTGCTCCCTCCCTCCTCTCCTGTTTGTTCCCTTTCTCTGACCTTTAGGTGTTTTCCTGTGATGCGTGGATCTCTCAGCTGAGACTATGCCACTCGGCTTTCCCCCATTGGATCCCAGGTGTGCAGCTGTGTTTTCCTGGAGAGGGTTCATCTTAGGTCTCTTCAGCCACGTGTTGTAGTTACCAGTGTACAACTCATTGCCTCCTTGAGTTTATTCCTAAGTATTCTTCTTCATGCTATTCTAAGTGGAATCCTTTCTTAATTTCTTTTTTTCTTTTTTTGGATTATTCATTGTTAGTAGAAAAGTAACTGATTTTTGTGTGTTTATTTTACAACTTTGCTGAATTTGTTTATTAACAGTTTTTAGTATAATCATTAGGATTATAAAATCATGTTACAGGTGAACAAAGATAATTTTACTTCTTTTCCAATTTGGATGCCTTTTATTTCTTCATCTTGCTTATTACTCTGGCTAGGACTTCCAGTACTATGCTGAATGAAACTATAATGCAAGCGATCATTGTTCTTCAACTTAGAAAAAACACTTTCACCATCAGGTATGTTGTTAGCTATGGGCTTTTCCTATCTGACCTTAGTGTGTTGGGGAGTTTCCTATTGTACTTAGTTTGAGTGTTTTTAATGAAAGGTGTTGAATTTTCTTAAATGCTTTTTCTGCATGCATGGAGATAATTGTGGGATTTTTTCCTTTCATTCAGTTGATGTGGTATATTACATTGATCTGTGTTCATATGTCAAACCATCCTTGCATTTTAGGAATAAATCCCACTTAGTCAGGGTATATAATACTTTTCATATGCTATTGAATTTGTATTGCTAGTATTTTCTTGAAAATGTTTGCATGATATTCATCAGAGATAATGGTCAATAGTTTTCTTGTACTGTCTTTGTCTGGCTTTGGTTCAGGGTAGTGGTGACTTCATAGGGTGAGTATAGAAGTGTTCCCTCTTCAGTTTTTTGGGAAGAGCTTGAGGAGGATTTCTGTTCATTCTTTATATGTTTCTTAGAATTCACCAGTGAAGCTCTTTGGTCCTGAGCTTTTTCTTTGTTGGGAGGCTTTTGATTACTGATTCAGTCTCCTTATTAGTTACAGTTCTTTTCACATTTTCTATTTATTCATAATTCAATCTTAGTAGGTTGTGTGTTTCTGGGAATTTACACATTTTATCTAGATTATCCAATTTGTTAGTGTACGTTTGTTCATTAATGCCCTTGTAATCCTTTTTATTTCTGTAAACCAGTAGTAATGGTTCTGCTTTCATTTCTGATTTTAGTTGAGTCTTCACTATTTTTTTCTTAGTCAGCATAGCTAAGGCCTGTCAATTTTGTAGAGCTTTTCAAGGAACTAACTCTTGGTTTTATTGATTTTTCTGTATTGTTTTTGTATTCTCTCTTTTGTTAATCTTTGCTCTAATCTTTATTTAATTTCCTCCCTTTTTTTATCTTTGAATTTACTCACGTTCTCTTTCTAGTTTCCTAATTTATAAAGTTATATTGTTGACTTAAGATCTTTGCTCTTTTTTCTTTATTAAAATACTGAGTTTATTTCACACCTGTATTTTTGTCTCCCCCCATTTCATTTGTCTGACTGCCGTCACTAGTACTGTGTCCTATCATAACATTCCATACATATCTAAAACCAAACAAAGAGGGGAGTTCCATTTTTAAAAAAATTAAACAGGCATTTTGGACAACACATTCTTGGCAGTGGAACCTAGACAACATTTATCAGCCTTCATAATTCATTGCCTCTGCTTCAATAATGTACAGTTCATCCTTTGCAGCAGCCCTAATCTAATCATTCTTAAAAATAATTGGTGCTCATTTTCATCATTATCTACCTTAAAGTGATAGTCTTTGTTGGCCTTTAGTTCACAACTGAAAATATGGTTCTGGGGCTTCAGGGGGTTCATGTCCATGTCCATGTTTTTTATGGGTGGTGAAGTGGTCTAACAACACATTTCTATGAACATATTCTTGTCATTAAGCAGCACATGACTGTATTTGTGAATTTTCTAGTTTTCCTCCTATTGATTTTTAGTTTCAGTCTACTGCATAAGAAAATGTACTTTGTATGATTTCAAACTTTTTGCTAAGATTGGTTTTGTGGCCTAGCATATGGTCTATTCTGGAGAACATTCCATGTGTACTTGAGAAAAATGTGTATTGTGCTTTTGGTTGAGTGGGATGTTATATAATATGTCTGGTGGGTCCAGTGGTCTTATAGTGTTCTTCTCCTCCTCTATTCCCTTTTGATCTTCTATCTGGAGGTTCTACAGTTTTTTTAAAATGGAGATTCAAGTGTCCTACTATAATGGTAGTTCTGTTAGTTTCTTCAGTTTGATGAGTGTTTGCTTTATATGTTTGAAGCTCTGGTTTTCGGTGGATATATTTTTATAATTCTTATATAGTCTTAAGAATATTGACCCTTTTGTAAATATATAATGTCATTTTTAATCTCTATTAATAGTTTGACCTAAAGCCATCTTTGCTGTCTTTTGGTTATTATTTGCATGGTATGTTTTTTGTCCTTTTTCTTTCAACCTGTGTGTGGCCTTAGCTCAAAAATGAGTCTCTTCTATACAGCATAATGTTGGATCTTGTCTTTTTATCCATTCTGCCAATCTATGTCTTTTGATTAAGAAATTTAATCTATTTACATTTAAAGTAATTATTGTTAGAGGAGGACTTTGTTTTTCCTTTTAAAAATTTGTTTTCTGTATATCTTATAGTTTTTTTGTCCCTCATTTCCTCATTGTCTTCCTTTGCGTTTAGTTGATTCTTTGTAGTGACATTTTTTGATTCCCTTCTAATTTATTTATGTGAATATTTGCTAGATATTTGGAGATTACATATAACACCCTAAAGATATAATGTTTTAAACTGATACCAGTTTAACTCTCATTGGATACAAAAACCCTACTCTTTTACAGTTGTACCTCCCTCTTCTATTATCATGTCACAAATTACATTTTTTATATATTGTGTACCATATCATAGATTTATAGTTATTTTTATGCTATTGTCTTTTAAAGTATTATAGAAGAATAGGAAATGTCATTGTGAACCAAAATTGCAATAATAATGGTTTGTATATATGTCCATGTGTTTACCTTTACTGGAGAACTTTGTATTTTTATATGCATTATATGGATTTGAATTCTTGTCTAGCATTCTTTCATGTCAACTTGAAGGACTCAACATTCTTGTAGGGAAGGTCTAGTATTAATACCCCTTTGACTTTTGTTTAGCAGAGAAAGTCTTAATTTTTCCCTTATTTTTTTGAAGGACAATTTTTTTTCTCCCCAGATTTAGAATTCTTGGTTGATAGTTTTTTTCTTTTGGCACTTTAAATATGTCATCCCACTGCCTGTGGCCTGCAAGGTTTCTACTGAAAAATCTGCTGATAATTTTAGGAGGATTCCTTGTAGTTGATAATTTGTTTTTCTTTTGCTGCTTTCAAGATTTTGTCTTTATCTTTACACAGTTAGATTAAAATGTGTCCTGGTATGGGTCTCTTTGGGCTTTTCCTTGGATTTTTAAAGATTCTTGTGTTTGTATTTCTATATCAATGTCTTTCCTCAAAATTGGAAAGTTTTTGGCCATTATTTCTTCAAATAAGCTTTCTTCCCCTGTCTTTTTCTGGAACTTCCCCCAACATGCATATTGTTCTGCTTTATATATCCCCAACTCCCCTATTCTCTGTTAATTTTTTCTTCATGCTGTTTTCTTTTTGCTTCTCAGACTCAATAATTTCAAATTCTCTGTCTTCAAATTTGCTAATATTTTTTCCTTCTGCTGTTCAAGTCTGCTATTGAACCCCTCTAGTGATTTTCTAAATTCAGTTTTTTAGTTTTTCCAGCTTTAGAATTTCTGTTTGGTTATTTCTATCTCTTTGGTGTATTCTTATTTGTTCGTGTATTGTTTTCCTGATTTTCTTTAGTTCTTTGTGTTTTCCTCCTTAATGGTATTTGAGATAAGTCTTTGTCAGGTAAGTCTGAAGTATGTATTTGTTCAGCAATGTTTTTGGACATTTATTTTTTCCTTTGAATGAGCCATGCTTTCCTGTTTCTTTGTATGCATATGATTCTTTATTGAAAATTTAGTATTATAGAAAATAGTTGCCTCTCACAGTCTTTGCACACTGACTTCATGCTGAAGAAGGCCTTCATCAATCAGTGCTGTATGAAGGCTTAAGATTGTCTCAGGTCTTTTCTGGGCATTTGTCTTCCCTGAACTTGTATGTGGACTTTACACATATGGACCCAGTTCTCCTGTATACATGGCTTTAAAGTGTCTTAATTTTTTAAAAAAAGTCTCTCCTCTGCTTCTCCTCAGCTTTAGCTGGTTATGTTCTATTTCTCGGTCAATTGTAAACTCTTGCCTCCAGGTGTCTGCAAATTTGTATTCTACTTTTGGTTTTCACAAGACATGCCCACAGCTTCTCATGGCTTCCCCTAGCCTGAGAGCCCGGCCACTTTTGACTCTCTGCACCCTGAATTAGGCATCACAGAGACCAACCCCTCAGACAGTCCTTAGACAGGCTGAAACTGCAGATTTCGTCTTTCTGCTGTCTTTGTTTTGTGGAAAGGAACTGGGGCCTGGGCTGCTACTCGCCTCTTAACTGGGTTGTGCAGTACCAGGGAGTGGATGGGGTAAGGGTGACTGCAGATATCACAACATTATCTATCAAATGTGGCATTTTCTCGATTGAGTATGTACTTGATTGCTGTAGATCTTTGACCACTTTTTAGAGTTTCTATTAGGTTATCTCACTTTGAGGTGATTTAGCTTCTTAGATGTATAGATTGCTGCTTTTCTTGTTTGGGACACTTTTGGACACTGCTTAAAACATTTCTTCTCCTTTTTCTGGTATTCACACTATGCATATGCTGTGTGCTTTAATGGTGTTCCATGTTTCTCTGAAACTCTCTTTTTCTTCATTCATTTTTCTCTTTCTCTTCAGCTTACATAATGTCTGTTGATCTGTCTTCAAGTTTGCGAATTCTTTGTTCTGCCACTTCAAATCAACTATTGAAATACTCCAGTGAACTTTTCATTTTAGTTACTATACTTTTCAACTTCATAATGTTCATTTCTATTTCTGTATTGATATTTTCTATTGAATTAGACATTATCATCATACCTTCTTTCATCTCTTTAAATGTAGTTTTCTTTAATTCTTTGATCATATTTACACTGCTACTTTGTTCGGTATGACACTTGGGCCCCCTCAGAGATAGTTTTTCTTGCCTGCTCCTCCCACCCTGACCCCTGTATATGGATCCACTTACCTATTTCTTTGTAGGTCTCGTAATTTTTTGTTGAAACCTGGACATTTTAGGTAATACTATTGTAGCAAGTCCAGATACTGGACCTCTCCTTCTCTGTGGCTTTTATTGTGTGTTCGTTTATTTGCTTATTTCTTTATAGTGAGTTGGCTCTATTATTTTAGGGAAATTTATTTCCACTCAAAGATGGAATCTATGACATCACTCCTCAGAGGGTGCAGCTGTGGGTATCTGCGCAGTCACCCGGGATAACAGGGATTTTAGCAGGTCTCCTCTTGAGTGGCTGTGTTATATATTTTTTGTCTCTGTTAGTATCATACCCAAATGTTAGGTACTACTAATTCCAGGCTAGTTGTGCTATTGTTTTTGACAATGCCCTGGAGTATAAATTGTTCCACACTCTTACCCAATTAAATCTGGGCTCCTTTTCAGGGATAGTTTTTGAGTCAAGTTTGAAGCTTATCCTGACCCTTAAATAACTATTCTTATTATCTCTTTTCCTGGTTTTCTCTGGTAAACTTGCTGTCTTATAGGTTAGCTTGTTGTTCTCAGGGAGCTACCAACCCCCTCTTTATTGCTTACCACCAAAATTTTCATTGTTTTCAAGAGCACCTTTAGATTTAAACTTCCTCATGGTTTATTTAAAATAAAGTTATTTTCTTTGGGTAGAGCTTTGTAGCTCTCTGATCTTATCGTTCACTTCTTTCCCTGGGTAAAATCTCTGAGACCTTGTTTCATACCTGGGGTGGGGACAATGACCTGATTCTCTTGGAGTAACAACTCTGCTTTATGAGGAGGGCTCTGGGTAGGGTTTCTGATCTTCTTGGCTAACCTCTCCCAGCCTGGAACCTCTATAAGTGGGTTGAGGCAAGGGTGGTCATTATCTCAGTTATTTTCAGCCTGAGGTAAAGCCTTTGATCTCTGCATACAGGCTGGGTGGAGAAAGGGTGCCCCCATGTTGTTGGCCAAACTCATCAGGAATATTGCCTTTGCCACTCAGAGCTGTATGGAGACTGAGAAATGCTGGTGGTCAGTCTTTTCTGGTGACTGGATTTCAGGGACTCACTTTCAGTAGTCTCATTTTCTTGGTTGCTTAATCAAAGTGGAGCTTCCTAGGGCAGGGGAGGAAGGGTGTGGGTTGTGGCTGAAGTGCCCCAGACTCTTTCTGTTCTTATAGACATCTGGTATATTTTCTTGAATACATGTTTCTTCATTTGCTGTGTGCCCTTAGGACAATTTCCAGAGACTTTAAATGTTGTTTTTAAAATAATTTTCACCAGTTGTGGATGTTTTGTCAAGGAGCAGGTGTGCCGGCTCCTCACCCCTTTATCCTGGAATTGGAACATCTGGCCTTTATCTTGAGGGCTGAGGACATTGAAGGGTATAAGTAACGGTGAAAAGTGGGCTTTAAAAGACCACATTGGCTGCAGTTTGGAAAACAGGAGGTGACAAAACTGGATGCAGAGAGAGAATGCCTAGGATGTTACTGAGAAATTGTAATAATAGATATTGGTGGCTCAAATTAAAATACCAACTGTGGAGAGCTAGTTCAACATAGGGAATTGTTAAGACTTAGTAATTAACTGGATGGATGGGGAGTTTAGTGCAGGATAGGAAGATGTTGTATTTAAATGACTTGTAGTGCTTCACAATGTTGTTAAAATGCAGGTTCTTGTCCAGGGCCTGATTCTCTATATCTAAGAAGCTCCTTTGTAAGGCCTGTATGCTGGTCTTCTGGCCCCTATTTGAGTAGCAAGGCTCTCAGGTTTCTTGTTTAGGCAACTGGTGAATGGTGGTAGTGTGGATTTTGTCAGTTTACTTGGCTGTTTCCCCTACTAGAGGGCAAGGATTGTGCCTTGTTCATTGTTATATCTTGAGTACGTAGGTTTTTGATGGATAAATGTTCGTTGAATGATTTAATGTTGAAAGGAAACACAGAAAGGTATGTGGGAAAAGATGAGTTTCATTTTGGGAATGTTGTATGTGTGGTGCCTGTGGACATTCAGGTGAAGAAATATTATTGTATGTCTTGAGTTCAGAAAAGGGATTTTTGGCAAAAGTTATAGAGTTGAAAGTTGAGGATTCAAATGATAAAAGAAGGGAAGAGATAGGCTGAGATTATTCTCGGAAGAAAATGTGTAGAAGAAGGGAAAAAGAATATCCATTGGCCAGAACTCATATTTCTGAAGAATGTTTATTTTGGACACTATGTCCCTATTTCATAACTGTTGAATCTTTTTGAGAGTAAAACTTAAGTAAATTTTTGTTACAGGTTAAAGAACTCTTTTCTTCTTTGGGAGTTGAATGTAATATCTTGGAACTTGATCAAATTGGTAAGTAGAATTGTTAATAATACTGTTTGCAGTAAATGTCAACAAGTTAGACTTCTTTTCATTTGCTTTATTCAGTTCAGTTTATTCTTTTCTCTGGGCTAGATAAGCTCTTTTCATCTACATTCAACCATTGCAGAAAATGAACCTCTGTATAACAGATAATTTGGTGTAGACTTTTTAATTTATGTATTTTGGGTATTTGAGGGAGAAGGAGTGGGAAGGTGTATAAGCTACTAACTTTGAAGGACTTTTTCAGGCATGTATCTGAAAACGTTTTAGCAAAATGGATTAAGTTATAATAGATGAGAAGAATGTCCCTGTTTCCTGATTGTATTACACATAAGGGAGAATCTTTTAGCTTTATACTTTTGAATTCTTGTCGAACATGCATTAATTGATCAAATATTAATTGAACATGTCACACATGCATGTATTTTGCAGAGGAGAATAGAGTGGGAACAGAAAAAAAATTGATGTCTGCTTTCTTGGTACTTCAACTCCTTTTAGCTAGTTACCTTAATAAATGAAATGTTCTTGAAACTTTGAGACTTTTCTAAATAGTCCTAAGTAGTTTGGCCTGGTTTTATTTTTAGGGATAGAGAATAAATTTTGGTCTGTGATCATAAAGATTTTTCAAATGTAATTGTAGGAAATATTTTCTGAGTTATTACTGTTGAAGCAGATTTATTTTGATATTTGCTCTTTAAAGAGGATTCTTATGTCTTCGTCTGGCATAATCATGAAGTCATATATCAAAATCTAATTTAAAAAGGTTGATTTTGAAAGGAACCAGTAGATCCTTTAGTCTTTATTCTCCAAAATTTCCTTTGAAAACTTGGATATTTTCCTCTCTTGAATCATCATTTCATAAAGTTATATAACACTGACCTTTTATGGAAGTGTACATGTGAGCATTTGAGTGTTATAACACATCAGTTCAACTCACAAAAGTTTAGAACCCTTTCAATGTTTTCATATATTTAATTTTTTATTCCTCAGATGATGGGGCCAGTGTTCAAGAAGTGCTGTCAGAGATCACTAATCAGATAACTGTACCCAATATTTTTGTGAATAAAGTACATATGGGTGGATGTGACCGAACTTTCCAGGTAATAATGGTATAATCTGTTTTTAAGGCTGTTTTTTTTTTGTTTGTTTTAAAAAATATTTAAAATGTTATAAAATGGGTTTTTGGAAGTCCATTCATCTTTTGGAAGTTGTAAAATGGAAAAGTGTATAGGTTGGCTATTAGAGCAATCTTGATTACTTTGATGGAAATGAGGTTTTCTGCCGACTCTAAAACTTCAGAAACTAAGAAAAAGAGCGTTTTGAGTGAGGTTGTCAGATAACCAGGTGGGCCATCCCTAGAGACTTTGGTCTCTTCCTCCTGATAGAGAGAAAAACAAGGGCTGTTCCCTCTTTAATGTTTGGTAAAATGAGGTCAACGTTACCATTTTTGGCTTAGGGTAAGTAGAGTTCCTGTCAAGTCCGCTAACCCTAGGAGCTTTGCAGAGGCCCATTGCCTTTGATTTTTTTTTGTTTTTTCCCATTCTTAGAATGTGGAATGACTAGGAATCATTTAGTTAAGTAGCAGTAGATAAAAATTGGTGTTTATTAAATAAGGTTCTTATTGTATAACTAGTTATTTACTTTTATTAAAATTCTGCTCTCTTGTATCCTTTATGTATGCAAATGTTAGTAATCAGTGATTGATTAAATACTTACATTTGAAATTTTAATTAAGAATTATGTTTTTCTTGGAGGAAAAGGTTATCTGCATTGTATGTTAATCTATGATTAGCATCATTATTTAGTAACTGCTTTATTAGTCCTAGAAGCTATGACTCAATTCACATGGCGTAAGTACCTTAATTATAGTCCCTAAACACATTCAGGAATGCTGATGCCAATCCTAACCTAGAAAATGATGTCAGAGGATAAATCTGGAGATGCAGAGATATCCACTCTATTTCAAGACTGAAATGTGTTTTCTTCGATGCCAGATGCTTAAGAGACAGATTTCCCTAGGGGCACCTAAAAGTAAGGGAGCCGAAGGAGTCCTTTTACAATGTGCTGAAAGTCTCCATGGGCACCCATCCTTCCCTCATGGGGCCCTGTTGAGTCCTGTAGTTTCTTAGGACTTCATTGTGCTTTTCCAGGCTGAGCTGGTTGCAGCATGACGTTTGTAAAGCCAACATTAATGGGATGAAGCAACTGACTTTGCATAAAGAAAACTATTGCTAAATCATATATCGAACCTCTAATCTTATTTAAGCTGCTTCTGATCACAAGGCGGGCCAGTGAACAAGCAGGCACATGCAGTGCAGAGCCAGGCTTATGGCCATTGGTGAAAGAAAAAGAAAAATGTTTGTGTTGTATAGGAAATTTATGAGTAAGCTCCAAAATTAAGTCAGTTTATGAGAAACCATGAAACAATGTGAAGTGCATGTCTTGCTGATGATGCATAAAAATTGTTTTCAAAAGGAAGTCTAGCACAGGTGAACACAATACAGACGATCTTGAAAAATGGTACTTGGCTATTTTATTGCGCCTGGTTATAATATTTCAATGATTAGATGAAGGAAAAAGATCTTGTCTGCCATAGATATAAAGCCATGACCTCCGGGTCATTTAACACATGCCTGGCAATCAGGAAATAATGAACAAACTTGTACCTTGGCATATGTTCTAATTAGTTGGACCTTATTTCAGTACTGTTCAGATAAACTTATAATTCCAATTTACGTGCATTATGCATTGTTTCTAAGATATTTATAAAAGAAATCCATGCTGATTAAACACAGGGTGCAAATAGTTTTAAATCAAGTTATACCTTTTCTCTCCTTTGATTAAACCATAGGCACATCAGAGTGGTGTATTACAGAAGCTCCTTCAGGAAGATGCAGTATACGATTATGACCTCATTGTCATTGGTGGTGGTTCTGGTGGCCTTGCATGTGCCCAGGTATGAAGAAATGAAATTTGAAGAAAATTTCCCTGGTGCTTGCCATAAGAATATCTTCTGCTACTTAAAGAAAAGCTAATTTTGATGTTATCATCCAAGCTTTTGTTGTAATAGCTGGTTTAATAAAGAGAAAAGACTGTGGTATGACACAGCCTTTTTGTTTAAGGAAAAGTAAAATTGGGGGAGGTGTTAGGAAAATGACAAGATCTTTATTTGCAGCTTTTTTTTTTTTTTTTAAGGAAGCAGCTGTTTTGGGAAAGAAAGTTATGGTGCTAGACTTTGTGGTCCCATCACCTAAGGGCACATCCTGGGGTAAGCTGTTTTTCTTTATTGTTTGCTGTCCTTTGCATATATTTTTGGCTTTGTTTAATCTCATTTAATCCTCAAAATAATCTCAAGAGGTATAACTAGCCTGTTTCATAGGTGAGGAAACTGAGTTTCAGTGAAGTGAAGTAACTGGCCTGATTGCATAGTTTAACAAGTGCTGATTTGGAAAGATATAAAATAATTAAGGAAGATTTTACCAAAAAAAATTCCATGAACCTAGCGTTCCAACACTTCTTCCTACATTCTCTATATTTTCATGTAGTATGTTTGCTCTTGTATGGACTATGTTGTGCTCACTTAACTTTGCCATGACATTTTTCTTTGTTTCTGCATTGATTTCACAATGGACTTTATGGCTGCATGATGGCCAGTTGGATTAGTGTATGTATGATCATTCCAGGTCAGTTTATATTAAAATGCACAGTGCACTTCCAAGATTATGACTTTGCTATAGATGAGAGTGCTCACCTTTACATGTTCTTTTCACTATGAAGTAGATTTTGTTCTGGATGTTTTCTATTTATGCTTCAAATTTACTCTGCACTGTCTCTACCCTGCTCTATGCCCAGTAGGCTGATGAATTGGTAGCCTTGTCCTCTGGCCTCTGGTTGGGCTTGTCCACTTGGGGGAATGGGAGGAGAGCAGGAGGGAGAAGACTAGAGTCAGGTGTCTTCATTTCCCTGATTCCCACCCTGTTGGTTGCTGTAGGCTGACTCCATCCCCTTATGGAGGGCCACAGCCCCCGCCATGGCTATCTCCCTCTGTGCTGTGGCACATACTCGGAGTTCCTGCCCCTTCATGTGGGATTGGTGATGGGCCCACTGTTACTAGTTGTTACTACTCTTCTATCCCTTCGGCTCTCTTTCCCATACCCGATAATAATTTCCCTATAAAATCTCCTTAGTTATGCAGCTTGAGGATGTCATCTATTTCTTGTCAGAACCCTGACAAAATATGAAAATCATTTTTAAAAATTCAAACTTACTGAAAAAATTTTAGCCAAGAACTTCGTATTAGTAACGCTAATTTACCTTGCCTACTATTGGCTCAGAGGAGTCACAGTTACGAAGAGTAACAGCTGGAAACTGGGGTTCTGGGCCTTGGTGTAGTGTCTGTCTAATTAATCTGATACAGTTCTAGTCCCTTTGTAGGTCACACTCAAGTGAAAGTTTTGGGCTATGTCTCCAGAAAGCTGTTCAATTGCACTTCCATATTTTTGGTCATCCTTGGTCCTCCTTCATGGACCCTTGAAGGGTCCATGTACTCTTGGTTAAAAAGTTTGGGTTAATCATTTGTGTGTTATTGTGTGGTGTGATGTTGACCCTACAACCATTAGAATTTGTTGTTTCCACATACTTTAATAACACCCACTCTGCATGTGTATAAAACCACACAAGCACACACACACACACACACGAAACATTAAAACTGTTCTTTTTTTTTCCTCAGGTCTTGGTGGTACTTGTGTAAATGTAGGCTGTGTTCCTAAGAAACTGATGCATCAAGCTGCCCTTTTGGGGCAGGCATTAAGTGACTCAAGGAAATTTGGCTGGGAGTATAATCAACAAGGTGGGTAATAGTATATAAAAATAGAGATTGAGAGAAAAGAAGAAAGAATGAGTTTCTTAGAAAAAGACTTGCTGTTTATATTTCTATAGCTAAGTTTGAACTTTATTTAATAAACAATCTCCTATGTGTCAGCCAGGCACAGAGGGCTCAAAGGTGATCATTTAAACCTAGCCCTGCTCTCATGGGCCTTACTGCCTATAAGGGAATTGTTGCCGCTATAACCATTCCAAAACCCTTAGTAGAATGTGAGAGAGAATAATCCCTATTTTCAGATTTTTTTCAAGTATAAGGAAAACAGAATAGCAAGGGTCATTATTTGAACTTTTTCCATTTTTGTTATAACATTTTCTGTTTTATCAGTGGTTATGTATGTCTTTGGTTAATGAAAGATGGAAAACAAATTCATCCGATAAATACTTATTGTTTAGGCTCTGAGGATACAGATATGAAGAAAATACTGCTCCTGCCCTTGAGCAGCACACAGTCTGTTGGAAGAGAAGGGAAGACAAGCCATTGAGTGTACTATAATTATGATGCTGTTTTGAGCATTGACTTGAGGGCTACTTAATGTAGCCTTGAGGCTGGGAGGTGGGGGGTGATGCTTGAGCTTCATCTTGAAGTGAGCCATTTATGACAGGAAGTACCTTGACCCAAACTAGAGAGATGTGAGAAAACATGGAGTATTTGGGAGATAGTGAGCCGCCTAAGTGAATAATCGGGGAGAGATGTTGGGAGAAATGAGATTAGAAAGGTAAGCAAGTCACGAAGGCTCTTACATGACATTTGCAGGAGTTAAAATTCACCCAAAAGGTGGTAGCGAGGGCAGTTGAGGAGTTTCAGCAGGAGAGAAGCATGAACCACAGTTTGGATTCTGGATCCCTCTTATGGCACTGAGGAACTTAGAAGGCTGGAGGTAGGTGAAGGAGGGGTCAAGTCCAAAGACAAAGAAGTGAGGTGGGTGCTGCTGCACGTCCCAGAGGAGAAATCATCAGTCCTGGCAAAGGCTATGAAGTTGACTGGAGAGAGTACGAGATGGGTAGAGGATTTAAGGCATGATTGGTGTGTTAGGTGTATAATGATCTTGTATTATTAGAATAACGTGGAGTTTTTTAAAAAGTACAATTTGTTTCTTTCCCCCAAGATTCTGATCCAGTAGACCTCTCCATGTGCATATGTGAGGTTTCATAGATGTTTCTGATACTTACAGGAGACTTTACCATCCAGATCCTTGGTCAGGCAGAGGGGGAGGGGGAAGAAGGACTACAGGAAGAGGGACGGTGTGAAAATACAATGCACTCATTGAGGTAAAACACACAGGCAGGTTTATAGCATAATGAGTTACAACTGAAATATTTCCTCCCTACAGACAGATTTCCCCAGTCAGCTCAGTGGAGAGCTTTTGGTTCAGCTATAGCATCAATTAATTGTGGATAAAATGAGGTCTCTCTCTATCTGGTAGTTTAACTTCTGGGTAGTCTTCACTTTCAAGAATCCATCACCCTGAATCCTTCGTCTTGCATGGATACTCCACTTACTGTCCCTTCGGAACATCCTGGTGGAATAGATACCTGGGGAGGGTTTGTACTCGAGAGGTGTGGACAAGGCCAGGTTTTAGAGTCACAGCATTGTAGGTGATAGTTGAAGTCTTAGGAGTTGCAGAGATGGTCTGAGGAGAAGATATCAATGGAAAAGAATGGAAGACAAGAGATAGAATCCTGAGATATGTTAATAACTAATGTAAGTAAATGAGGAAGAGGAGGAAAAACTAGAAGAATTGTGTCACAGAGACCAGGAGGGGTTAGATTTTTAAGGGCAAGACTTAGAGCTTAGGGAGTATTCAGAGAGAATGAACTTGAGTGAAATACTGCAGAAAGGCTAAATGGAATAGGATTTGTGTGTTTTGTTTTGTTTTTTGTTTTTGGAATAGGATTTGAATTATGTACATTTTATATTTGTAGGTAGTTAAAGAGTCTCTTTTTAAAGTAAAAAAATGTCCATACACTGTTTCCACAATAATTAAGTCTAAATGAGGAGAAAACACAGAGTGCTTCCTTGGTAGGGAAAAAAGGCCACAAAGAATGGAACTGCACGCTTGGCCTGTGACAGAGGGGATAGCCAGGCAAGGTGGTGTGTGGATGATACTAGAAGGCAGGCTTCCCCCACAAGCTGATGAGTTCTTGACACACTTTCAGGGAAGACACAGCAGGGTGTCTGCGTGCATCACTTTGCCTCCCGTGAGGGGCCAATTGCTGTTCTTAAACTCTTCTAAGTTCTTAATATATTCTAAATAATTTCTCATTTCCTTGAGTGGGTAAAATCTTATATTAGATTATTCAAAGGTCCCCATATACAGAATACTTCTAAGTTAATTTTGAGGTGTTACATTAAGAAATACCTAGCTATTCCATCACATGGAAATAGGGGCTCAGCAGTTTTTAGGCATAGATAGGTTCAATGAATGGCTGAGAGAAGCCAACTGAATCTGAGAGGCAAGAGAAAGGAAATGAAAGTGTGCTGAAATCTTATTTAGGGGGATGTTGTAGATACTTTCTTAATGTTGATAGAGAAATACATATTAAAATACATTTAAAATGTGTCATATCTCCAGATTAGAAATTGATGAGAACTTCCAAGTAAAAGAAAGGGAAGGGGAAAATGTACAAAGAAACAATGTGAAACTGTAATTTAAAACAAACAAATAAAACAACAGAAATAAGATGCACAGCATATAAGCAGTCTTTTACATCTTAGAAAAAAGCTGAATGGGTCACATTTTCAGGTTGAGTAAACAGCAGAATTCTTTCACATGGTTTATGCAAGACACACACCAAAAACCAAAAGAGATAATCAGGCTTGTCCAACCTGAGGCCCACATGCAACCCAGGACAACTTTGAATGTGACTCAACACAAATTCATAAACTTTCTTAAAACATTATGAAAATTATGCACAGACCTTTTCTTTTAGCTCATCAGCTATTGTTAGTGTTGATGTATTTTATGTGTGGCCCAAGACAGCTCTTATTCCAATGTGGCTCAGGGAAGCCAAGAGATTGGATACCCCTGACACCTAAAACCAAGAGATAATTACTGAAAATATAGAAATTTTTAAATGGGAAAATTTTTAATAGGTAAGAGAAGATATCAGGAAAATGCAAAGCAATAACAGTTAATACCAAATAGGTAGACTACAAGGCAAAAACAACAACAACAAAAAACAAATAAAACTTAGGAATGACAAGTTAACACCCTCCCCAAAGGAGAAGTGATAAAGAATATATTTGAAAATACAAATAAAGTAGGCAGTCCTTTGACAAATCCAATCAAAAAATAAGGAGAAAAAATATGCAATATTAGGTGTGAGAAAATAAATATAACTACAGGTAAGAGGTAAAACAAATTTGGTATACAAATTAGTGGTAAGAATTTATTTATTTAGTAATTTTTGGTGGTTTCCTGGGAGTTGAACCCAGGCTGTGGCATTGAGAAGGCTGAAGCCTAGCCACTACACCACCAGGGAACCCCCTTTTAGTGGTAAGAATTTAAAGGATCTCATTGAAAAGCTGTATCTTCCAGGAAAATATAAATGACCAGAATCTATTTGAATTATCAGAGAAAACATTGTCCAAGACATCATAGATTTACAAGTAAATTTTCTCAAATCTTCAAAAGGAACAGACACTTTATAATTTAAACTGTATAGAACTTAGAAAAGGATGGAAAGGTTTACTTTGTTTTTTTGAGTTTGACATGATGATACAGAAAAATAACGTAAAAATAGAAAACTATAGCCCATAGTGGTGCCAAAATGCTAGAGAAGCATTAGTGAATCCTCTCCAGCAGTGTACTGAAAGAATGTACTATGGCTTCTGAGGGTTTATTCTGGGGATGCAAGAATGAGTTAACATTAGGAAATCATGGTAGGAATACATGAAATCCATACGATGACCTGGATTTCAGCTCCAAAGGCATTTGATAAAAATCTCACATCCGTTCTTGCCTTTCAAAAATCTGTTAGTAAAGTAAGCAAAGAAATGAACACTTCCTTTACAATGAAGAAAAGCCAGAAGCAGATATTTAATAGAAAAGAGCTTGAGGCATTTGCATTAAAGTCAAGAATAAGACTGAGCTGTACACCTCCATTAATAATACCCACATTGTTTTGGTACTTCGGACCAATTGACAAAAGCAAGAATAGGAAAGAAAAAGTCTATATATTAGAAAACAAGGAAGAAAAAGATACTGTAAATTTATATTACGAAGTACATACAGCATACTTAGAATGCACAAGAGATTGAACTAAAAATATTGGAACTAATAAGAGTTCAGTAAGTGGAAAATAAATGTGGAAAATAAAGAGCTTTCTTACATATCAACAATAAATATATAGTGGAAAATTGCAACAAAAATGATAGAGTAACTTGGAATTAATATAACTAGGCATGTATAAAATACTCATATATAAGAATATAAAACCATAACAAAACTATACTCTGATTTTGGAGGGGATTTCTCAATATTGTAAAGACATTATTTTAAAATTAATTTGTAAATTTTATGTAAGTCCAAGGGAAAAAACTCGATAAATTTTTTTCTTTTTGGAAATTGACAGATTATTCTAGAGTTCTTCTGGAAAAGTGTATGAGGATAGCAGTACAATCTTGGAGAAAGTATAGAAAGTATAGACAGCAACTTTGCCCATCAGTATTTAAAATTTGGTAACTGTTGCAGAATCTCCTGGGGGAGCTTTTGAATTCTACAGGTTCTGAGGCCCTGCTCTTGATTGCATAGGTTTCAGGTGGGTACTAGGATCTGTATATTTTCACGTGATTCCTGGTGGGGAGGGGATTCCTGATTTTTGGCAACCTGTAATATAGAATGTCTTTTACAACAAGAACCAGAAAGAAAAGGATGTGTGAAATATGAATTTAACTGACAAAGTCTTTCGGATAAATGGTTCTTTACGAGTTGGAAGGATAGCTTTTCCAACTATTGGGGGAGTGAGGCAGAGGTATCTTAGGATATGAGGGTATGTTCCATTGTGGAGAGGGTCATCACTGCTGGGTCGTAACCTCCTGGGATCATGGGGTGGGGTCAGGTAATGTAGTAACCAAAATGATGTTCTGGATTGCAAAATCTTAGTTGACTTGTTATCCCAGGAAGGGTAATGTGACTTCTGGGCTGTAATCATTTACATTGGCCAAAACTTTCTATGCACTGTGACCTCTTTCCCTTGCCTGCGCTGTAATATCCTATGTTCCAGATGAGTGGTGTGGACTTCCTTTTTTTTTTTCTTCTTAAATTAAAAAACAAATTTTAATTACAGTTGACATTCAGTATTATATTAGTTTTATGTGTACAGCATAGTGGTTAGACATTTATACAGAGGGTGCCAAAAACATGTATACATATTTTAAGAAAGGAAACAACTGTATTAAAATTGTAATACTCTCTCTCTCTCTCTCTCTCTCTCTCTCTCTCTATATATATATATATATATATATATATATATATATGTACACACACACACACACACACACACTGATAGCGAAAAGATGAATACAAGTCACCTTTGACTTATACAATTACAGGAAGTGCTCAAAGTGGTTACCATCAGCATCCAGACACTTCTGATTACTGCGAATTACTGCTTGAGCAATGTTTTTGTTTGTTTGTTTGTTTGTTTGTTTGTTTGCTTTTTGGTATGTGGGTAGCTCCCTGACTGGGAATCGAACCCAGGCCGCAGTGCTGACAGCGCCAGTGTCAAAGCCTTAAGCCACTACACCATCAGGGAACTCCAGCTTGAGCAATGTTAACCAAAGTGTCCACTTGTATTGCTGAGCATGCTGTGTCAGTTTCTTCCCGAAGTACCGCCAGTGTAGCCAGTTTTCTAAGGTACATCACATCCATTAAGGTCCTCCACAGGTAGAAGTCAAGGGGTGTTAAGTCAAGAGAATGTTCTCGAAATTCAAATACCACTTCAAAATGGTCTTGCACTCCTTGAACAACAACTGTGCTTCTGCCATTTTCTTCCCACCTGTTGCATGGTGACACCAACATTCATTTGCTTAACACCATCTTGTGAGTAAATGTCATACTACACATTGCTATTGTAATTCATTTCAACTTCAAAAAGTAATATATAGATAACATCTCTTAAAATGTGTGTACGTATTTATAGCACCCCCGGTATAACTTGCAAAGTGATTTCCCCTGATGAGTCTAGTACCTCTGACACCATAAATAGTTATTATAGTATTATTGACTACATTCCCTATGCTGTACTTTACATCTCCGTGACTTTTCTAACTGCCAATTTGTACTTCCTAGTCCAGTCATCTTTTTCACCCAGTTCCCCAACCTCCTCCCATCTGGCAGCCATCAAAATGTTTTCTGTAGCTATGAGTTTGTTTCTGTTTTGTTTGTTTTGTTCTTCAGGTTCCATGTATAAGTGAAATCATATTATATTTGTCTTTCTCTGTCCGACTTACTCTATTTAGCATAATGCCCTTTAGATTCATCCATGTTGTAGCAAATGGTAAGATTTCATTCTTTTTTATGGTTGAGCAAGTTCCATTGTATATATGTTCCACATCTTCTTTTATCCAGTTGTCTATTGATGGACATTTAGATTGCTTCCATATGTTGGCTATTGTAAATAATGAAAATAAGGATACATATGAAGTCGGACAATTAATTTCACAAACTCATCTTAGAAAAAAATGCTGCATACCACATTGTCGAATATCACTATAGTCACCTTCGAAGTACTCCCCTTGTGAAGCTATGCACCAATGCCAGCGCCTAGTCCACCCTTCAAAGCAATTCTGGAGCTCTTTTTCTGGAATGGCCATCAGAGCTGTCATTGTACCCCAAATCTGACAATGAAGTTCGCAAACTTGCCACCTTGGCAAGGTTATGACACCTTACTGAGTTGTTTGTACAGTGCTGCCAATATAAGCACAGGGTGGCAAGTTCGCAAACTTCATTGTCAGATTTGGGGTGTTATGACAGCTCTGATGGCCATTCCAGAAAATGAGTTTCAGAATTGCTTTGAAGGATGGACTAGGCACTGGCGTCAGTGCACAGCTTCCGAAGGGGAGGACTTTGAAGGTGACCATAGTGATAATCAGCAATGAGTTATATAGCACTTTTTCTAGGATGAGTTCATGAAATTAATTGTCCCACCTTGTATATCTTTTCATATTAGTCTTTTGGATTTTTTTGGATAAATTCCCAGAAATGGGATTGCCGTGTCATGAATTCTATTAGTAATTTTTTGAGGAACTTCAATACTAGTTTCCATAGTGGTGCACCTGTTTGCAATTGTGGTGGGGCCTTTCTTGAGAGTGCTAGATGGGGTAAGTCTCCATATGTGACCAGAGTGCAAACCTTCACTTGACTGGGTTTCTCTTCAGGGGTCTCACCCAGTTTGACAAGAGCCCAGGGCTAGCTTCTGTGTCTTACAAACACAGTGCTGCATGGACAATGTCTCTTTTGGGAACGACCATCAGCAGACAATGTGACTGCCCCCAAATAAATCCTATCTAAAAGATACAGGGATGATGAGAAGTTCGATTCCATCAACTCCTACCCCATCTCCAACAGGAAGTAGGTGAACATTGTATTATAAATGGTGTGCAGTAGTGAGCACTAATCACATTTATCGTAGAGAAATGTTGGCTATTCACTATCTTAAAAACACCACCAGGTGACTAGAATTGGAACGGCCTGGGCCCATCTGGGAAGGTAAACGTGCAGTGCCCACTGCAGTGCCCGCTTCCCTTCACGTGCGGGAGGCCGTGACGTGCAGTGCCCACTGCAGTGCCCGCTTCCCTTCACGTGCGGGAGGCCGTGTGCAGCAGACAGGCCCTCAGAGTACGAAAAGTGTCCTTGGGTGGTGCTGCATACATCTTCCTGCCTTGTGACTTCGCAGGCATGGCTATAAGAGGGCCAGTTTTCCCCATCTGTCCTCCATGGATTTTTTTTTTTTTCACTTTTCTTCTTTTCAGAACTGTGCTTTTTTCACGTTTTGTAATATAAAAGAGGAAGAAGTAGAAACCATAAGTGGCATGAAAAAGATTGAAGTTGCTTGCTAATTCACATCTTGATTCTTAAGTAATGTATCATGTGGCTAATGTGAAAGTTACATATATATGTATTTACCATTTACAGTAAATTCACTTTATGCCTTCACCCTGTTTTTTTATTTTCAGTGAAGCACAACTGGGAGACTATGACAGAAGCGATTCAAAACTACATTGGCTCCCTAAACTGGAGCTATACGCTGTCTCTGAGGGAGAAGACTGTGACCTATGTAAATTCCTACGGAGAATTTGTTGAACATCATAAAATAAAGGTACTGTGAATATTTTGTCTTGTTCATGGCTTTTCCTTACTACTGCTGTTACTTGCCCTGAACTGGCATTTTGTGTTACATGTTGAGGGCTAGAGCTAGTGCTTCTGCGTGCATGACTGTGATACACATGCATTTCCCTCACTGTTTGTCCATTATTTACATCTGGCTAAATGGATGGAATTGCCTTCTAAAGAACTTTTAATTTAAACTTATTTGCGTTTTGATTTCATTGCCGTCTTAAAAGAAAATGCTTAAACAGTTCAAAGTTTAAATAGTAAAAACATCAAAATTTTAGCCCTGTTAATTCTTTTTAAAAATTACCTAAAAGTAGTATCATAATTAGTGTATTTTATAAATTTATATTTGTAAGGTTTATGTGTTATAAGATTGATATGTAAGAAAAATGAGACCATTTTGATGAACACAAAAATTTTAAATTGGAGTTATAAAAGATGATCAGATATCCTCAACATCTAGCTAATTTTTGTGCTCTGCTTTCGTAGCACATTGTGCAGTGATCTTGACAGGATTTGAGGTTATTTTGTAATCATTTGTTGTCTCTAGAAAGGTGTGAGGTGGTCCATTTAAAGCTGCCCCTTCAGGACCACGCCTAGGCTAATTCGAATTACACCATTTGCATGAAACATAGTAGAAATACAAGTCAGTCAATTTTATTCCTCAGACTGTCATTATGCCTAGCAGAGTTGGTTGAATAAGTTGTTCAGTCCAGGACACTTCAGGTTCCTCCCACTTCACCTTCATAGCCGGCACTTGTTGGTCTGTTGCAGGTCCCTGTTTAAACCACCCCCTTGTTTAAATAACTTCATTGCTTTTTGAATTTTTAAAATGCAAATGTATTTATGATTTACTTGTGCAATTGAAAATAAGTAATGAACAACTTTTATTGATTCTCCAGAGCCTGGATTTTTAGGATGGCACAAAAGGGTCTTTATATTTGGTGCATATCTGTGTGACTTTACCTCTGAAACATACCCTCCTCTCCTGTCACTTGCTATTTCTCAGACACCAGCTGTGTGCACTTATATGTACTGTTCTCACTTTAGGTTTCCTTTCCTCTCAAATCTTTGCACTTTTTTCATCTCCACTTGAAATGTTACCACCTTTGAAGCCATTCTTGAGGCTTTCCAGTCCCCTAATCCTCCGCCCCCCACTATGGTCTTTCGGTTAATATTTTGTAAAGACTTCTGTTTTTGGGGGTGGTGCTGATCACACTGCATTATTATTTTTGCATGTTTGTTACTGTTGATGGGAAGCTTTATAGAGGGTAGTAATTAGTTTGCCCATGGTGTCTGGTACTCTGTAGGGTTTGTTAAAAAGTGAAGTTTACTTTTCTTTTTTCAAGGCAACCAATAGAAAAGGACAGGAAACTTATTATACTGCTGCAAAATTTGTAATAGCAACAGGTGAAAGGCCACGGTATTTAGGAATCAAAGGAGACAAAGAATATTGCATTACCAGGTAAGATTAAATAGGCCATTTTAACTGTAAATTATATTATGTTTATGTGTTTCCAATTTATTTATTCCCTGTCTTATTTCACAAAGATTTGAGTAGATTAATAAAGGTATATACAGTGCAAGAAGCTTAGTAGTTAACATAATGGAGCAAAGAGAAAATAAAGTTAGGTAAACAATAAGGTCAAGTTTATATACAAAAATATGCTAGGTAATTTTTATAGAATTTGGCTCTAAGCTTCCTAGAGACCAAAACAAAGAAGAGAGTACAATTAGCTTTAGGTTTTAGTGTCTATATATAATAATGAGCCAGCTGATCAGGAGTATCATGGCTGTTCCTAATACTAAGATTTAATAGGAACCTTCCCTGGATGGTCATAGGGAGGACAGTGTATGATGTAGTACAACAACTTTCAAACTTTTTTGACCAGATGCACATTAACAAATACATTTTCATTGCACTGTTATTCAAGTGAACACACGCATACACATACACACCAAAAAAAACAAAACAAAACAATATTTCTTCTTATCACATATAATCTAGTTTAATATTTTCTGTTCTATTTTTTTAAAAAACCTTTGCTGTGATCCATTAATTTAATTTTGAAAAATCTGAAATACACTTCATAACTCCACAGGAGATGCTATTACAAACTCCAAAAGGCTATTTCTTTTAAGAGTTCTTCATTCAAGCCCCATATTGCAATTCAGCCAACTAAAGACCATTATACATTGAAACCTAAATAACTCATTTCATTTTTATTGCCTAGGTATTCTTTTTGTTATTTTTTATTTTTCAGTGATGACCTTTTTTCTCTGCCTTATTGCCCTGGCAAAACATTAGTAGTTGGTGCATCTTATGTGGCTCTGGAATGTGCAGGATTTCTTGCTGGCGTTGGCTTAGATGTCACAGTCATGGTGCGTTCAATCCTTCTTCGTGGCTTTGATCAACAAATGGCAGAGAAAGTGGGTTCCTACATGGAACAACATGGTATTAAGTTCTTAAGAAAATTTATACCTGTGACGGTGAGTCTGATTAACATTTGGAATGCCTGTTATTTTCTTTTTCCTCTCTCTTTAGCCTTTTATTTTACCCTTCCTTAAATTGGTCTATACTCAATAAGAAACCTTAACAATAGTATTCTCACCCTCAATCTACAAAACTGGCCCCATTTGTTCCTGTATTCTCCTCCTCTGACATGGAGGTGTCCTTGCTCCTCTCAGACTGTTCCTTCTCTCACTGTTCCTCTCACCTTCTCTCACCTTTTCAGGGATAGTCCACCTTCAGCTAGTCATCTTCTTTCCCCCCATCATGCCTTTCAATATCTCTGATATTTAAACAAATAAGCCCTCCCTCTCCTCTCTGTCCCTTTGCCTGGGTCCCCATTTTTCTTTTCCCCTTTACAAGAAGAATTCTATCCATGCTACCTCATTTCTTACCTCATTTCCCATTTCTGCCTACTCACAACTTCTTCCATCTCTGTCAGTCCTTTGAAACTGCTTGTTGGGGTCTGCAGCAAACTCCCTCTTGTCAGAGTGAGTGGGCACATCTCTGTTCTTACCTTATTGAGCCTCTGGCAGCATTTGGTGAAATGGACATTCTTTCCATTTAAAACACTCTCCTTTCTCAAATCCTCTGGACCCGCAGCTGCTGTGTGGTTCCACATGTACTCACTTTGTAACGATCAGAGCACCTGGTCCCTCTTTAATTCTCTGCCTTTTTAATGGGGCGGTCTTTAGGCCCGCACTTGGTTATCTCAGTGCTAATGGCTGGCAGATTTATGTATCTTGCTCAGGCATGTCTTTTGAATTCCACACTCATTTGTACAGCTGCCTATTGGATATCTTCACTTGAATTCCTCATACGCATTTCATATTTAACAAGACAAAAATGAAACTCTTGATTTTCTACCTAAATGATTACCCTGCTAATTTTTCTGGCCTATCTCAGTACTTAGTAAATGGTACTACAGTCCACACAATTTATTAAGTCAACACCTAGAAAGAAGCTCTTCATTCTTCCTTTTAGGCTACCGCCAACTAATCCATTAATGTGTGTCTACCTCCAGAATGTATCTTGTGACAGTCCTCTTTTCTCTATCTCTGCTTAGTCCAGAAACTTAAATACGTACACACATATATATATACACACACACAAATATACCCACTCATGTGTATACCCTATGACCTATTTATTTTCTGTTCCCCTTAGACAGAATCATTATGCTATTTATGCTTACTAGGTTCAGCAGTTGGAAAAGGGTTCACCTGGAAAGCTGAAAGTAGTGGCTAAATCCACTGAAGGACCAGAAACTATTGAAGGAGTATATAACACAGTAAGTGTTTATTTCATAAGCAATAGGTGTGGAACATACTTACAAATTAGCACAGATGAAGCTCATGGGGAAATTATACCAAGCTTAACTTTTTTTTTTTTTTGGATTCTTTGTAGGACTATAATAAATATGGAAGGTAGTTGGTCTGTTGACATTTGATAGTAGTACATGAAGAATACCATGGTAAAATGCATATATATGTGTAATTATGCATAGAACAAAATCCGAAAGCAGATATACCTGACTGTTACTAGTACGTACTTCAAGGGCATTAGATATCTTATACATTTCTGCATTTGAATATTTTTGCATAAAACAACAAAGATGCTTTCATTTTCAAAAATTAACAATATAAAATCTCCAAAATTTTGGATGGCAACAATTATAAATTAAATTTATGATGTTTGGATGGCAACATTTCTTTTGTAAACTAGTTTATAGTTTTAACATAACCTATACATTTTTATATACATGATTTCTTTTAGCTACAAAAGGAAACAATGCCAAAAAATATAAAACCAAAAACATCTTTTATTTAATAATTTATCTTTAGACTATTTTGGGTTTTCCTTGTACATATTCGTATTATTTGTGACTAACAAGTTTTTTTCCTCTTTTCCACTGTTTTCCTTATTATTTCCTTTTTCTTGTGTAAGTGCACTAGCTAAAACCTCCAGCATAGCATTAACTAGAAATGGCCATGGCAAGCATTCTTGTCTTATGCTCAATAATCAAAGGAAAGTGCTTCATTATTAAAGAACAAGGTTTTCTGTAAGATTGGTAGATAGTCTTAAGTTAAATTCTTTTTCCTTTGTTTGCTAAGGATTTTTTGGTTATTTGGGTTTGCTTTGTTTTTTAAAAATCATGAGTGGATGAGTTCAGTTGTAACAATGTTCCTTTTGCAGCTATTGATCAAGATTTTATGCTTTAATTTGTTAATGTCTTGAGTTACATTGACTTTCTAATCTTCAATCAACTTTATATTCCTGGTGTAAACCCAATTTGGTAAAGGTCCTTTTTATATTCGTATATTGTCAAATTTGTTTATTTTGAACTTTTGTATTATATTCATGAGTCATATTGGCTTATAATTTACTTTCACCTATTAAACTTTTCACATTTTGGTATCAAGGTTATTGTAGCTCATAAATTAAGTTTGGAGTATGTTTCCTGTTTTTCTGTTCTCTGAAAGCAGTTATATAATAGAACATTCTTTGTATGTTTGGTAGAATTCACTGAAACAACCATCCAGGTCTAGAATTTTCTCTCTCATAAATATATCTAGAGAGAAGGAGAGAGACAGAGAGAGAGAGAGAGAGACAGAGAGTGCGCAAGCGAGCGATATACGAGGGCTGTCTGGAAAATATCCAGCCATAAATGCCTTTACTTTCATATTATATGATTGGATACTATCTGGAGAGCCCTTATGTAAACATATATATGTGACCACTGATTCATTTTTTTAACAGTCAAAAGACTTTTAAGACTTTCTATTTTTTTTTCTTGAGTTACTTTTTGAATAGTTGTAATTTTTAGGAATTAGTCCATTTCATCTAAGTTGTTAAACATATTCATATAAAGTTGTTCACAATACCTAAATTTATAAATTTTTGTTTTTGTAATGAGGAGTAATTTACATGTAGTGAAATACACAGAACTTAGATGTACAGTTCAGTTGACAAATGCACGTTTCTGTAATCCACACCCCTTTGAAGGTAATGAAACATTTCTGTAATTTCAGAAAGCTCTCATGTTTCATCCCCTTCTCTGACCCCAAGCAGTGCTGTTCTGATTCTGTTGCTGTAGATGAATTTTGTGTATTCTGGGCATCACAGACATGGAATCATATAGTAGGTATTCCTTGATATCTGGCTTCTTTTATTCAGAATAATGTCTTTAGGGTTCATCCATGTTGTTGTATGTATCAGTAGTTCTTTCTGTCTTATGAGTTGTAGGAATACACAGTTGTGTGACTGTACCACAATCTATTCATGTTCCCATCGATGGACACCTAAGCTGTTCACAGTTTAGGTTAATTGTGACTTAAACTCATATGAATATTTCTAATATAATGCTTTTTGTGGACATATATTTTCATTTCTACTGGGTATGTAAATACCTAACAGTGAAACTGCTTGGTCTTAGCATAGTTTCTGTGTTTAACTTTTTGAGAAACTGCCAAACAGCTTCTAAATGATTGTCATTTTTCATTTCTGTCAGCCATGCGTGAGAGTTTGGGTAGTTTTATATCATGACTAATATTTAGGGTTGGATGGCTTTTTCATATTAGTTATTCTAATGCACATATAGCGGTGTCTAATGGTTTTAATTTGCATCATCCTGATGATTAGTGATGTTAAGCAATTTTTCATGTATTTATTGGCCATTTATATCTTTTCTAATGAAGTGTCTGAATCTTTGTTGGGTTATTTGAACTTCTCTTGGATTTCAGGAGCTTTGTGTACATCTTGGATATATTTCTTTTCCAGATATGTGTTGTGAATGTTTTCTTCCCACCTGTGACTTGCCTGTTTATTTTTTATGGCATCTTTTGATGAGCAGTAGTTTTTAAATTTTTATAAAGTCCAGTTTATCATTTTTTTGTTTCATGGTTAATGTTTTCTGCGTGCTCTAAGAACTCTTTGCCTACTCAAAGATTGTGAAGATATTCTCCTATATTTTCTTCTGTAAGCTCTATAATTTTATCTTTTATGTTTAGGTCTATGATTTACCTTGAACTAATTTTTGTTTATGGTGTGAGATAGGAATTGAGGTCCTTCTTCTTCCATATGGTTATCTAGTACCATTTGTTGAAAATGCTTCCCCTTATCCATTAAATTGCTTTGATGCCTTTGTTGAAATCATTTGATTGATGAAATCGTTTGATTGTTCAACTGTCAGCCTGTTTTTGCACTCTTCATTTCTTTGACCATTTGTCTCCTTTAACCAGCACCACACTGTTTTGATTATTGAAGCTTTATATTAAATCTCAGACCAGGTAGAGTAAGTCCTCCAACTTTATTTAGGTCCCTTACATTTCTTTATAAATTTTAAAAACAGCTTGCCAGTTTTATTTTAAAGCCTGTCAGGATTTTGATTGGCACCGTATTGTAAAGATCATTTGGAAGCACTAACATCTTAATAATACTGATTTTTCCAATGCATGAACTTCTTTCTTATATTTTTCCTTATTTACATATTCTTTAGTTTCTCTCAGCAATGTATTATTTTGCTGTAGAGGTCTTTCATGTATTTTGCTAAATTTATCTTGAACATTTGATGTTTCTAAGCAATTATAAATGGTATTTAAAAATTTTTAACTTTCAGTGGTTAGTTGGTAGTATATAGAAATACAAATGATTTTTGTATATTGATCTTGTTGTAGATTCTTAGGATTTATGTCTGCATATAAAAACCAGTTTGGTTTCTTCTTTCCAGTCTGCATGCTTTTTATTTCTTTTTCATGCCTTGTTGCACTGGTTAAGAACTCCAGTACAATGCTGAATAGAAATTGATTGATCTTCAGTCATCTAGCAATGATGATTGAAGTAATGATGATTACTAGATGATCTTGCTGCAATCTTAGGAGTGATCTTAAACATTCAGTTTTTAATGATTGTTAAGATGTAAACTTTTTTTTTAACAAATGCTTTCTATCATGGTAGGGAAGTTTTTTTTTTTTTTTTAATTCTTAGTATGCTAAGAATTTAATTAAAATCCTCAAAGACTGGTAAGTTTTGTCAAAAGCTTTTTTTACATCTATTGGGATGATTAAATTGTTTTCTCCTTTATTCTGTTAATAGGGTAATTTACATTGATTGATTTTTGCATGTTAAACCAAATTTGTATTTTGGGGACAAACTTCACGTGGCCATGATCAGTTATCCTTTTTACATACTGTTATATTTGATTTGCTAAGATTTTGTTAGGGATTTTGCATGTATGTTCATGAGGGTATTGCTTATAATTTTATTTAAGTATTCATGTTTGATTTTGGTGTCAGATATTTAAGCTGGCCTCATAAAACAGAGTTGGGAAGGTTCCTTCCTTTTTTGTGGAAGAGTTTGTGCACCATTAGTATTATTTACTTATGTGTTCAGTAGACTTTACCAGTGAAGTTATCTGGATCTGGAGTTAATTTATGGGAAGTTTATATATTGTGAATTCAGTTCCCTTAATGAGTATGGAGACTGCCATAACAAAATACCACAGACTGAGTGGTGAGGCAAAGGAAATTTTGTTTCTCACAGTTCTGGAGGCCAGAAGTCTAAGATCAAGTTGTCTGCCAGTTTGGTTTCTTCTGAGGCCTTTCTCATTGGCTTGCAGATGGTTGCCTTCTTCCCATGTCCTCACATGATTGCTCCTCAGTCTGTGTTGTGTGTGTCCTAATTTCTCTTTTTGTAAGGACACTAGTCATATTGGATTAAGGCCCATCCTAATAGCCTCATTTTACCTTAATTCCTTTTTAGAGGTTCTGTCTCCAAATATAGTCACATTCTGAGGTACTGGGGGTTAGGACTTGAACATATGAACTGGCTGGGGGGACATGATTTAGCACATAGCATAGGGTTATTCAGTTCTGTGTGTGTGAGTTTGGTAGGTTGTGTCTTTCAAGGAGTCTATTTTGGGGATGGAATGTACAGCATGTTGAGTATAGTTAACAGTATGGGGGTTCGATTCCCAGCCAGGGAACTATCCACATAAAAAACAAACAAACAAAAAAAACAATACGGCATTACATATTTGAAAGTTGCTAAGAGAGTAGATCTTAAAAGTTCTCATCACAAGAAAAACATTATAATTACGTGTGGTGATGGATGTTAAATAGATTTAGTGTGGTGGTCATTTTGGAATACTATATACAAAGATCAACTCATTATGCTGTATATCTAAAACTAACATAATGTTATATATCAGTTGTACCTCAATTAGAAAAATACATTTTGATCTCAAAAAAGAAAAAAAGGACTCTATTTTCATCTAAGTTGTCAGATTTATTGGCACAGGGCGTTCATAATAGTTATTAGCCTTTTAATGTCCGAAGGATCTATAGTGATGTTTCCTCTTCATTCCTGGTACTGATAATTTGTGTTTTTGATCTCTCTCCAAATACAGGTTTTGTTAGCAATTGGTCGTGACTCTTGTACGAGGAAAATAGGCTTGGAGAAGATTGGTGTCAAAATCAATGAGAAGTATGTAAAATATACATGGGATTGTTGCACTACTGCTGCACAAAGCAAAATGTTTCTACAGATCATCTCTTAGAAATTCTCAATTGCTAAGATAAAAATTTTAATGGTTTAAATTTATTTTACAGCTCTGTGTTATCAGTTTTTTTTATTAATCAGTCAGTAACTTTATTGTGTGCCTTAAAGCACTCATGCATGATTTTAAAAAATACGGTAGACTCTTTGTTAAGTGGAACTCAATCCACCGACACTTTTAAGCAACTGGCAAAAAAAAAAAAAAAATCAAAATAATATTTTAAATAAAAATTACAATAAAATCAATTTCTAGCAGAAATGTAAATTTAAACTTGGCACGCCACACTGTGCTGCACATAAGCCCATGCTTTGTGTACCACCTATTTGTCCCCCACTCCGTGTGTAAACATACCAGTCAATTCGGATCTTTTATTACTCACATTTTGTGTTCTCACCCAACCCCAAGTATGCCGAAACAGTTCCCAAGTAAGCATAAACACATTGTGCTGCTTACTCCCAAGCAGAAGATAGAAATATGCAAGAGGCTTGAGAAAGGTGAGAGTCGTGCAGTGCTCATGGAGGAATTTAATTTTGGTTTGTCAATGACCTATGATATTAAGGCTCAGCCTCAGAAGATAGAAGAGTTTTATGTTAAGTTGGAGAGTGACAAGAATATGAAGAAGCATCAAACTCTTCATATACCAAAAATTGAAGTGCTTGAAAACCTTGTAGCGGTGGTTTTCGCTCAAAAGGTGTGAGGGAGTTTGTATTTCTGGTCCCGTGTTGCAGGGAAAACGGAGAGAATTCCATAGAAAATGAACATTGGAGGTCAGTGTCATTTTGAAGTGGCTGGCTTACCTGATTCACGGTTTGGCACAGCATCTGTAAGCTGAACTTGTCAAATGAGCAAAAATCAGCTGATTTTGAGGCTGCAGTTTCATGTTGTGATGTGTTTAGTGAATTGGTTGCAGAAGAGGGCTTGACCCCAGAGCAGATTTGTAATGCAGATGAGACTGGATTAATGTGGAAGTTCCTGCCTAATTCTAATTTGGCTGATGTTAATGAGAAGGTAGCTCACGGGTTCAAGCTAAATAAAGAGTGTATAACGTTCTTGTTTGTTCAAATGCATCAGGAAATCATAAGGTGAATTTGCATGTGGTTGGCAAATTTCCTTATCCAAGGTGCTTTAAAGGCATAACTAACCTTCCTGTAGATTATCATGCACAGAGACCTGCTGGATGGATGCAGAAATTTTTACCAAGTGTTTCCACTACTCGTTTGTCCCCAGTGTTAAAGAAAATTTACAGAAGAAGGGAATAACAGAATAGTAAAGTTCTGTTGCTCCTGGGTAACTGTCGCGCCCATCCTCCTACGGAAGAGCTCGTTAATGGCAGCATTTTCGTATGTTATTGTCCAGCTAATATTGCAGGTCTGATCCAACCCATGAATTGGGGATTGATACAGAATATTAAAATGTTTTAAGGGTATGACTTCATGTGAAAAATGATTAATTTTGTCAGGACAATTCTAGACTTCCAGAAAAAATAATAATCTTAGAGATGCTGTGTACACTGTCCACTATGCTTGGGGTTCTGTGAGAAGTGAAACATTACGGAAACGTTGGAAAAAGTTATGGCCAGCTGTGATGTCTGTGGAAGCCTACTCTTCCTCTATCAACTTTAAGGGGCTTCTAGTCAATAGTGCAGCTGCCAGCAGCAGAGTTTATGATGAAATCTGTGAGTTAGTTGACTCTGCTATAAACAATAAAATGAATTTGTGTCAAGATGATCTTGACAACTGGCTTGCTGTAGAATGAAACTATTCCAGTAACTCATACACTTAATACAGAAGACATCATAGAAGCTGTTGTGAATCGTGGAAAAATGAATGTTGCAGAGGAGAAAGAGAGTGATGACAGTGGGTGTGAGGTGCAAAAAGTATCCTGGCAGAGAGCTACTGCAGCATTTAAAACTGTAATAGCATTTGCAGAACAGCAACCCTTCTTCACTTCTCAGTTACATTATGCAGCTGAACATCATGCCAAACCTGACTTTGCATGAGAGGAGCAGGGCCTCAAAGCAAGCTGATATTCATTCACTTTTCAAGAAAGCTGCACGCAAGTTTGCTAGTATAGTATCATCTATTAATGTAGATACAAAATCATCCACATCTACTTCTCCTGATCTTGTCCTAGCTACATCATCAGATCCTGATGATTCTAATGCGATGCCTACACAGTAAACGCTCTACCTCTAGTGTAACAGTTGTAAGTCTGTATGCGTGTGTTTTTTCTAAGTTACTTGAAGTTAAAAAATTATGTTAGTGAAGTTTATGTTAGTTGGTAAGTTATTGACTGCCATTTTAACTAAAATTGCACACTGCATTCACAAAACTTTTTATAATAAAACTGATTAAGTTTGTCTTTATTTCTTTTAATTTCCTTTTCATAACTATATTTTAATATTACTATCAGGGCAATACAGAGTTTATGGTATGGTGTCTAGTAGCCTCTTTTTTTGATGTGGGTAGCTCCCTGGCTGGGAATCTAACCCAGGCCGCAGCATTGACAGCGCCAAAGCCTTAGCCACTGCACCACCCAGGAACGCCCGGTAGGCCTATTTTTAATAGTAACTCTCAAGCAGCCAGAAACTACCTTTATCTGGCTTCTACCAACTCCCTGGGTATTGGTTAACTGGGAGTCTCCTGTTATTGTGGGAATGTACTCACATACTATCTGATGAATTTTTATTTCCTTGGTCAAGCAAGGGGAAAAATTTCAAAGCTGTAAGTACAATTCTCGGGGAAATTTGGTAATATCCTTATCATCCAGGAGTGTGGTCTTATCAGCCAGCAAGGTTTTCTTTTGGAACTACAGAAAACTGTTATTGTAAATCATTGGTCTTACAGACAGTTGATGACCTGGTGTATGAGTTTTTAGAGAGGTCTTTTCTCTATGTACTTAGTCTCTGCTTCTTGGAATAGTGTTAATCATCGAGTAGTATAGAGTTAATGTAATATATTTTTTTCCCTTCCAAAATCTGATAGGAGCGGCAAAGTACCAGTAAACGATGTGGAGCAGACCAACGTGCCCTATGTTTATGCTATCGGGGATATTCTGGAGGGTAAACCTGAGCTCACTCCTGTTGCTATACAGGCAGGCAAATTGTTGGCTCGAAGACTTTTTGGGGGTTGTTTAGAAAAGGTAAATTTCTTACTATTGTTTTTGAGATAAAAATTATGACTTAAAAAAATCAGTACAAATAACACATGTGTGCTTGTTTTGCAAGTAAAGGGTTCTTCACAGATAAATCATGTACAGTTGACTTACTGTTTGTTTACTAATGGTTTTCAGTAAATGTTTTTTGAATACCTGCTGTGTGCAAGATGTTGTGCTGAGTGATAAAGGACTGGCATGGTTCTACACCAGGTTACTAGGTAGGTGAGGGTCATAAGTAAGACAAGGGGTAGTTAATTCTGATTGAAGGGATTGGAAGAGGCCTCCCAAGTGGACGGTCACACTGTCTCAGAGTCAGAGGCACACTCAGACTGGGTCATGATGCCTGATTGGTGTGTGAACCTAGTCAGATCATTTCTGTTACCTGCACCTCACTTTCACCATCTATAAAACTGATGGTATGATTTCTGCAGTCTCCTCCACCTTCCATAGTCTTTGTCAAGGATTTGGGATGGGCTTGGTGGGGTGAGTCATTCAAAACTGAGGAAGCAAAGGGCTTTTTTGATAAGTAGATAACGCAAATAAAATCTCAAGCTCTGCAGGAATTTGAGCAGTATCTCCCAGAAGTTTGTAGCTGAGGGGGCCGTGCTCTATCCAGAGTACTGTGGATGTGCGAAGGTTTTTGTAGATAAAGAGTGACTAGGGAGGTGGTTTTACTGGGTGGGTATCAAAAATGCTAAATGTTCTGTTGCATACAAACAATTGTCCCATCCACAACACTTAACAGCATTCTGGGGTATATGTAGGCAGAGCAGTTGGTGACGGAGGAGTAAAGTTGAGACTGAGGCCCTGAAAATTGATTTGTTAGCAGATCATAAGAAATCTATGATGGCACAGTGAACACTCAGTAGGGCCTTCTCTAGGCAGCGGGAGCTATTGAAGATCTTTATTTTCCAAATTTTTCATTAAAAAAAATTTCACACCATACCATAGAAAGAATAGTAACAATCATCCATATTACCCTTTCACCCAAATTCCCCAGTTACTAACACTGCCATTTTTGCTCTCCTTTTGTGAAGATGTATGTATACAATGCATGTACACTTTTTTGCTGAGCTTTTTGAAATAAGTGGTAGACATCATGGTGTTTTTGCTTCTAAATACTTAGCATGTGTGTCCTAAGAACAAGGATATTCATCTACATAACCACAATTCCATTATGGTTGCTGAGAAATTCAACGAGAATGCAGCAATACTCACATTTCCTTATTTGTTCACTAAGTGCGTGTGCACGTGTGTTTTGATACATACAGTACATGCCTCTTCAAATTCCTAAGTCTCTTTTAATCTGATACAGCCCCTTCCATGTTTGTTTGCTTGAGTTACTTTTCATGACTTTGACTTTTAGTGAATTCAGACTACTTTTCTTATAGAATATCTCATATTTTTAATTTCTCTGATTGTTTTTACATGATTAGGTTCAAAGGAAAAGTTTTAGGCACATTTTCTTCCTAAGGCAGCAGTGTCCAATCTTTTGGCTCACCTGGGCCATGTTGGAAGAATTATCTTGGGCCACACATAAAATACAGTAACACTAACGATAGCTGATGAGCAAAAAAAAAGCCACAAAAGAATCTCAAAATGTTTTAAGAATTTGTGTTGGGCCACATTTAAAGCCATCCCGGGGCACAGGTTTGACATGCCTTCCCTAAGGGATGCTGTGTGCTGCTTATTTCATCACCTCAGGTGCCTTGTAAGGATGTGAACGAAGACCTTGTACACATGTAGAGGTGTTGGTCAGTGAAGGGCAGCTGGGCATGTGGCTCTGTTGGCATTAATTGGTGGTGCCAAGAATGCTAAATGTACAAAGAAGAATTAGCCCTTCCAAAGTGTAATGGCATTTTGGGGTATATGGAAGCAGAGTAGTTGCCTAATGCTTTAAGATTTAGTCAGCATGGCCATGGGGTGGAGAGATTAGAACATAGACCAGTGTGTGTATAGAAAGAGAGAGGTTAAGGTACAGGACTGAAAGGAAGGCTACAGGTAGGGCAAGATGAAGTCAGGTTCAAGTGGAGGAGATAGTAAAAGATGTGGAGAAAATGTTTTAGATGAAAGAGAAGAAAGTTAAGAAATTGACCGTTGATTTTTCTTAATTGATATGAAGCAGAAAACAAAGGCATATGCTGAGGATGAGGCTTCCACTGTAAGCATTATGGGGTCAACTGCTGGTTGATAAATAAATTGATAAGCATTTGAGAGGGCCTAAGAGAAGTCAATGATTTTCTCTAGCCATGTTGGAAAAAAGAATATACATGCTTGTCTGGCTCATGCTTTGTAGATTAGCAAATGTGAAATGGGAAAAGTATATTTTAAGGGAAAGACTCAAGACTTATGGGTATTGTACACAAATCACCTCATGGATGCATGGATACCTGGTGTTACTTTTATGTGTTTTTCTTCTGGGTGAAATAGGAACTCACTCAAACTAGGCAAATTGAAGAAGTGTCTTAAAAGGATTACACAGATGAGTAAAGTCAGATCACACAGTGACTTAGAACCAGGGCCATGCTAGGGCTAGGCCTCACTGCTGTTGGAGCAGAGCTGGGTCTGGGGTCACACCTGCTCTGGGGCCCCGGCACTCGGGTTGGGGCTTCACAGGGTACCCTTCTGTTAGTCCAACTTGGCTACTGCTCTGCAGTCATATTTCTTCCTGTCCCACTACCAGCTGAGGGATCCTTCCTTTGCTCTTAGTTCATTTTCCTGCAAAACAAAGAATTTGATTGACATAGCTCACCTTTTTCTGCATAGATTTCTCACCAGCTTATGCATTTCCTTTCGTTGGGTTAGATGTCTCCCCTAATCTAATCACCTGTAACTTATTGGCAGGGGTTGGGGGACTTACAATGCTGTGGGCAGTGTCACCCCACAGCATTACATGGGGTGGCTATGGATGTGCAGACCCAGAGACCTTCATCTCTGGTTATGCTCTCTGCTCTTTTCTGGTCCTGCACACTGCTTTCTCTCCACACACACACACACACACACACACACACACACACACAGTTTTCATGATGCTTCCGCCAAAGCGTTCCAGCTCTTCTCCACACAGTCACACATTCTTTTCTTCAGGCAGGGGTGCCACTTGTTCTCATTCTCCCACGGCAGGTGCACAGAGCTGCTGGAAGATTGTGTGTAGGGTTCAGTAAGGCCTCTGAATGGGTTTCGTCATAAGCACAGGGCTCCTGGGATCCTGGTCCCTGTGTTAGTCTCCAAGTAAACATGTGCCACCTCCCCTTGATGGCCCATGGCAGTTACTCAGTCCCACACTATGAGCTGCTGCTTTGATCAACGTGTCAGTAGCCTGTTAAATGGCTGAGGGTAGTCTCAGCTTTCAGTGAAAGTATAATTCTTGGTCACCTGGTAGAGGTACTCCAAGAAAATAGGGTCCAGGATTGTGGGGGTGAAAAAAATATTTTAGAAACTGTCCATGGGGACAGTGAAGTGCACCACCTCCACCATTGTACATGGTTTTCAGACTACAAGTCTGAGATCGGCTCTGAGAGCCAGTCCTGTTGGTTGGTTGCTGGCTCGTGCATTGTGTCTGCTGTGGAGTCCAGGGTTCACCTGTCTCCTTTAGTGTCACTTAGAAGTCCGGGAAATGGTGCAATTTCAGAATTAGTTACACTGAACGGGACTCACTGATTTTCTTTTACAAATGTGTATAGTATAAAACATCTCAAAATAAGAGCATGTGATTTGTTTATCTTTCAGTGTGATTATATTAATGTTCCAACTACAGTATTTACTCCTCTGGAATATGGCTGCTGTGGATTATCTGAAGAGAAAGCCATTGAAGTATATAACAGAGAGAATCTGGAAGTAAGATTGTGTTTTATTGTTTTGTTTTGTTTTAATATAAAATTATAACATTAAGGTAACAAAAAGTATACAGGATATGTTAAAAAGTAGAAATTCTTAATTTTTTTCTTTCCATCACCATATATTTGACTCCCCCGCCCTCTGCTCCCACCCCCCTCCCCCCCTTACCCTCAGGTAACCACTAAACTATTGACTGTGTCCAAGAGTTTTTGTTTCTTTGTTGCTTTCAGTTTTATATTCCACATATGAGTGAAGTCATGTGGTTCTTGGTTTTTTCTTAGTTCACTTAGCATGATAATCTCAGGGTCCGTCCATTTTGTTGCAAATGGCAGTATTTCGTCTTTTCTTACAGCTGAGTAATATTCCATTGTGTATATGTACCACAGCTTTTTATCCAGTAACCTATTGAAGGGCACTTTTGGTTGTTTCCATGACTTGGCCACCCATGAACAGTGCTGCAGTGAACATTGGGGTACATATGTTTTTGCAGACAAAGGTTTTCAAATTTTGGGGGTAGATACCCAGAAGGGGAATTACTGGGTCATATGTTCAACTCCATTCCCAATTTGTTTGTTTGTTTTTTTTTTTTTTTAATTCATTTTTATTGTTAGACTTATTGGGGTGACATCTGTTAGCAAGGATTACATAGGTTTCAGGCATACAATTCCACAGTGCATTGTCAACTTGATGCATAATAAGTTCACCATTCCCAATTTGCATTCCCACCAGAGTTCCTTTTTCTCCACACCCTCTTCAGTACTTGTTTCCATGTCTTATTGATAATAGCCATTCTAACAGGTGTGAGGTGGTATCTCACTGTGGTTTGATTTGCATTTCCCTAATAGTTAATGAGGTTGAGAGGTTTTTCATACATCTTTTGGCCATTTGTATGTCATCTTGAGTGAAGTCTCTGTTCAGGTCCTCTGCCCATTTTTAAATTGGATTTTTTTTGTTGTTGAATTGTACAAGTTCTTTGTATATTTTAGATATTAGTCCCTTATCAGAGGTGTTGTTTACAAATACTTTTTCCTATTCAATTGGTTGTCTCTTTGCTTTGTTGATGTTTTTTGTTTTGTTTTGTTTTACTTTTTGTTTTTGCTGTGAAGAAGCTTTTTAGTTTGATATAGTCCCATTTGTTTATTTTTGCTTTTACTTTCCTTGCCTTTGAGGTCAGGTTCATAAAGTTCTCTCTGAATCCAAGGTCTGTAAGTTTAGTACTGATGTTTTCTTCTATATAGTTTATTGTTTTGGGTCTTATGTGGAGGTCTTTGATCCATTTTGAGTTAATTTTGACCCATGGTGACAGTTTGCAGTTCAGATTTATTCTTTTGCATGTGGTTTTCCAATTTTCCCAGCACCATTTACTGAAGTGACTTTCTTTACCCCATTGTATATTTTTCACTCCTTTGTCAAAAATTATTTGACTCTATATCTGTGGGTTTATTTTTAGATTTTTCATTGTGTTCCATTGGTCTATGTTGTGTCTCTTTTTCTGCCAGTACTAAGCTGTTTTTATTATTGGCGCTTTGTAGTATAGATTGAAATTGGGGAGTGTGATGCCTCCAGCCTTTCTTTTCATGTGGGATTGCTTTGGCAATTTGGGGTCTTTTATGGTTCCATAAAAATCTGATGGGTTTTTTTTTTAATCTAATTCTTGAATGTCTGTGGGATTTTGATGGGAATTGTATGAAATCTCTGTACAAGGTTGGACAATTAATTTCACAAACTCACCCTAGAAAAAGTGCTACATATCTACCTCATTGCTCAGTACTTTGAAGGTGACTGTAGTGACATTCAGCAATGGGGTATATAGCACTTTTTCTAGGATAAGTTCACAAAATTGTCTGACCTCATATATTGCTTTGGGTAATGTGGCCATTTTAACTATGTTGAGTTTTCCAGTCCATGAACACAGGATATCTTTCCATTTCTTAGTGTGCTCTTCAATTTCTTTTATTGTAATAGTATCTTACAGTTTACATTGTATAAATCCTTTACGTTCTTTGTTAAGTTTATACCTAGGTATTTTATTTCTTTGTTGTGATCACAAAAGATATTTCTTATTTCTTTTTCTGAAGTTTCATTGTTGGTATATAAAAATGCAATTGATTTTTGTACATTGAGTTTATATTCTGCAGCTTTACTGTATTTATTGCTTCAAATAGTTTTCTGGTGGAGTCTTTAAAGTTTTCAATATACAGGATCATGTCAGCTGCAAAAAGTGACAGTTTAACTTTTTCTCTCCCAGTTTGGATACCTTTTATTACTTTCTGTTGCCTGATTGCTGTGGCTAGAACTTCCAGCACTATATTAACTAGCAGTGGTGACAGGGGGCATCTCTGTCTTGTTCCTGATTTTAGGAGAATAGGCTTCAGTTTTACCCCATTCAGCATATTAGCTGAGGGTTTGCCATATATGGCCTTTATTATGTTGAAGTACTTTCCTTTCATACCCATTTAATTCCATGTTTTGATCATAAATGAATGTTGTATCTTGTCAAATGCTTTTTTTGTCTCAATTGATATAATCATATAGTTTTTGTCTTTTATTTTGTTTATGTGGCGTATCACATTGATTGATTTGCATGTGTTGAACCATCCTTGTGCCCCTGGGATGAATCCCATTTTATTGTGGTACATAATCTTTTCAATGCATTGTTGTAGTCTATTTGCTAGTATTTTGTTTAGGATGTTTGCATCTGTGTTCATTAGAGATACTGGTCTATAGTTTTCTTTTTTTGTGTTATCCTTATCAGCCTTTGGTATTTAGGGTAATGTTAGCTTCTTAGAATAAGTTGGGAAGTATTGTCTCTTCTTCAGTGTTTTGGAAGAGTCTGAGGAAATAATCATTAATTCTTCTTTGAATGTTTGATAAAAGTCATTGGTGAGACTGTCTGGTCCAGGGCTTTTGCCTTTGGAAAGGTTGTGGATGATTGTTTTAATATCTTCACTGTTGATTGGTCTATTTAGATTATCCAGTTCTTCTTGGTTCAGTCTAGGTAGATTATATGTTTGTAGAAATTTGTCCATTTCTTCTAGTTTGTTAAATTTGTTGGCATAAAGCCCTTCATAATATTTTCTTATGATCCTTTGTATTTCTGTGGTGTCAGTTTGAATTTCTCCTCTTTCATTTCTAATTTTGGAGATTTGCATCTTTTCTCTTTGTCTTTGGTTTGTCATTTTTATTGATTGTCTTTCAAAGAACCAGCTCTTTGTTCCATTAATTCTTTTCTGTTCTCTGTTTCATTTAGTTCTGCTCTAATTTTTATTATTTCCTTCCTCCTGCTGTCTTTGAGTTTTGTTTTTTTGTTTTTGTTTTGTCTTTTGGGGGATTTTTTGCTCTTCTTTTTCTAGTTCATTAAGATGGGATGTTAGAATGTTTACTTGTGATTTTTCTTGTTTCTTGGATAGTCCTGTAATAATACAAATTTTCCTCTTATTACTGCTTTCACGGGATCCCAGTTATTTTGATTTGTTGTATTTTCATTGTCATTAGTTGTTACGTATTTTTAATCTTTTATTTCTTTTTTAATAACAGGTTGTTTAATCTCCACATATATGGGATTTTTTCTGCTTTCCTTGTGCACTTGATCTCCAGTTTCAAAGCTTTGTGGTCTGAGAATACACTTGGTATGATTTCAACCTTCTTGAATTTGTTGAGGCTAGTTTTGTATCACCCAGCATATGGTCTGTCCTTGAGAATGTTCTGTGTGCACTAGAAAAGAATGTATAGCCTTATATTGTAGGATGGAGTGTCCTATAAATGTCAATTATATCCAGTTGCTATAATGTATTATTTAAAGCTGATATTTCCTTACATTTTTTTCTGTTTGGATGATCTGTCCCTGGTTGTCAGGGGGGTGTGTAGGTCCCATACCTTAATTGTGTTTTTGTCAGTTTCTTCTTTTAGATCTGTTAGTTGCTTTGTAAATTGTGGTTCTTCCTGATTGGGAGCATATATATTAACGAGTGTCATGTCTTCTTGTTGTTGTATTGTCTCTTTTATCACTATAAAATGTCCATCTTTGTCTCTTACTACCTTTTTTGTTCTGAAGTCTGCTTGGTCAGATATCAGTATGGCAACTCCTGCTTTTCTCTGGATGCCATTTGCTTGGAGTATTTTCCACTCTTTCATTTTGAGTCTGTGTTTGTCCTTGTGGCTGAGGTGTTTCTCTTGGAGACAGCATATAGATGGATTTTGTTTTTTAATCTAGTCTGTTACTTTGTGGTTTTTATTGGTGAGTTCATTCCATTTACATTTAGGGTGATGATTGATATATGAGGATTTCCTATGGCCATTACTTGCTCCCTTTTTATTTTTTTGTTGTTCCAACTCTTCCCCATTTATTTTGATTTTTTGTTTTAGGTTGAATAGCTTTCTTCAGTATTTCATGAAATGCCAGTCTTGTGCTGGTGAATTCCCTCAGCTTTTGTATGTCTAAAAAGGTGTTTATTTCTCCTTCATATCTGAAGGATAACTTTGCTGGGTAAATTATTCTTGTCTGGTAGTTTCTCTCTTTTAATATTTTGAATATTTGATTTCACTTCCTCCTGGCTTGTAGAGTTTCTCCTGAGAAGTCTGATGATAGCCTGATGGACTTTTCTTTAAAGGTTATATATTTTTTTTTCCTCTGGTTGCCTTAAGAATTCTTCCCTTGTCTTTGATTTTTGACATCTTCAATATAATGTTCCTTGGAGAAGATCTGCTAGAGTCCAGGTAGCTACAGGTCCTTTTTTCTTCTTGAATTTGGAGTTCCAGTTCTTTCCATAGATTTGAAAAGTTCTTATCTACTATTTGTTTGAGTATGCTCTTTGTATATTTCTGTTCTATCCCTTCTGGTACTCCTATTGGTTTAATGTTGTTCTTTCTAATGATGTCAGAAATTTCTTGCATGACTCTTTCATTTCTTTTGACTCTCAAATCTATTCTTCTTCCTTCTGTGACATTTCAACATTTCTGTCTTTGATATCGCTAATTATTTTCTCTGTCTGATCAGCCCTGCTTTCTGTGTTCGTTAGTTTATTTCTCATTTCTTTTATTGTGTTATCTCCAGAATTACTGTTTGATTAATTTTTGTAATTTCAATTTCTTTGTTAAAGTATGTCTTTTGCTCACAGATTTCCTTTCTGAGATCATTTAGCTGCATCTGAGTACACTGCCAGCCTTCTTTAAGCTCTCTGAGAGTCTTAAGAACTGCCATCCTGACTTGTGTCATTAAGATCACATATTTCCAAATCTGTAAGTTCCTTTCCTGGGGAGTTTTCATTTTCTTTTTGAGTGGCAGTAAACCCTAAAGTGTTCATTGTATTTTATATGTTTGTTTGTTTGTTTGTTTGTTTGTTTTTCTGGATGTAAGGAGTTTTTCCCTGGCAGATATGAAAAGGTCTTTTTTTCACTTCCCAGTTGGTGTCATGCAGTGTCTTAGAATATTTTCCCTTGCTTATTCGGTCTCCTCACTCTGGGAGTTCTCCTTGAAGGTGAGTTTCTCTTTTCTTGACCCAGTCATCTTGGTCTCCGTGCACCTCCTCTTTGGGAAAATGTGGTGGGCGATGGTTTTCTGTGCCTGAGATCAGTGCAGGCAGAAGCTGCTGCTCCTGTAGTTTGCATTTCCCCTGAGCCCTCCTGTCAGTTTCCTTGGGGGCAAAATATGTTGGGAAGAATGCAAGTTATTTGCCTTTTTTTTTTTCCAGCGGGCTATAAAGCAGGAGTTAGGCTTTAAACTTTGAGAGAGAAAGGAAGCAGCCAGGCTCCATGTCTATAGTTCCTGCTTTGGGGTGGGAGCTGTGCGGTTCACAGCTGCTTTGTGTCCTGGAGTCACTCTCCTGGGATCTGGCTCTGCTGCAACACAAGCCTCTTCATCAGGGGTGCCAAGGCAGGGTGGGCACATGCTGCTGGTGCTGCTGCCTTTGTTTTTTCTCCTCATCCCGTAGTGTCACCCAGGACTATGTTCTAGTCTGGTCAGCAGTTCCACAGCTTGGTTGCTGGCTCTCAGTTTCAGATTCACCCAAAGCCGATTTGTGGTCGAGCCAGCATTACCACACCCACCCCACATTGCAGCTAGGGCCCTGTGCTCGCCCAGGGCAGTTGGCAACCTTTGTTCAGCCTCTAACCAGCCCGGGGCTCGCCACTCCAGTTGGGAGCCCAGTGCGCTGCCGCTTGGTTCAGGTTTCAGCCCACCCACAGTCTCATAGGGCTTCAGCCGAAGTCCACATCTCCACTCATACTGGCTCTCGGCCTCCAGCCCTCCTGGGATCATGCTGCTCTTCCACCGGTCCCCAGGCCCCCACCTCGTTCCTTCTGTCAGCCCCAGGTTGCGTTTTACAGCCCTGCTCCTCAGTGCTCCCTCCCTCCTCTCTTCACCCTTGCTCTGACCGCTAGGTGTTTTCCTGTGATGTGTGGATCTCCCAGCTGGGGCTATGCCACTCGGCTTTCCCCCTTTGGATCCCAGGTGTGCAGCTGTGTTTTCCCGGAGAGGTTTCAAGGATGTCCTCTCATGTCTCCATCGTAGGTCCCTCCCTTCATGTTTTGTTGTTTACTTTTTAAGAATTCTTTTTTAATCAACCGTCTTCTCAATCAGTTTTCATTTTGTTATTTTGCAAGTTGTTATACTGGTTAGATTGTAGGAAATCATTTTATTTTAGGAAAAGTAGAAATTAAATGATTTAAACCCTGTCTCTTGCAAACTAAGTAATAATATATTTATTTTAGATGATTGTTTTCAGTGAGACATTTACATTTTAGGGGACATTGTTTGATCCACGTGTATAAGTAACTACTTGTGATAATGAGCCATCCTTTCTGCAGGGGAGAATCTCCACTTGGGTGTTGGAAAATTGATGGTAACAATTATGAATTTACCACTGAGTTCTGAAACTTTTTAAAATTAATGATAAATTAAGGTAAAGAGACAGGAAGAATGTAGAAAGCCATACCCCAGTTAAAGGAATATCTTTATAGGACAAAAGTTTCCCAAGTTTGTGGAATTTGTTTAACGTCTTCCTTGAAAGCTTCATTGCTAATCAACTCACCTACTTTATGTGTGTGTGTGTGTGTATGTATATATGTATTTTTTGCCTTTGACAAGACCAAAAATTTGATGTATTAGTATTTTTTTAATTCCTGTTACAAAGAAATTTGAGGAGGCCTCTCAAAAATACATGTACAGTATTTTTTAAGTAAAGAAATCAAGGTAAAAAGAGAATGAGGGTAGAAAAGATGGTATTAGAAGAAAGGTTAATTTGTTGGTTCACAAAATGAATACTAGAAATTCATATATGAGGTCTGACAATTAAATTTGGAAACTTAACCACCATGCGCTTACATTGACAGCACTGTACAAACAACTCAGTAAGGTTTTGTGACCTTGGTATATCTGTGTCTCACAGCTGTGTTCATGTCAATGTGGTGTCTTGCTGAATGGCATTCATTATTATTGTTGAATGTTTCTGTGTGCCATCATGAAAATGTTGGAGCTTGAATTAGAGCAATGAACAAACATTAAATTTCTTGTTAAACTTGGCACGAGTGGAAGTAAAATCAGGGACATGTTAATCCAAGTTTATGGGGATAATGCCATGAAGAAAACAGCAGTGTACAAATGGATTAAACATTTTTCTGAGGGGAGAGAAAGTGTCACTGATGAAGAGATGTCAGGGCTGGTAGTAATGAGCAGAACTGATGAAAACTCTGCAAAAATTCATCAAATTGTGTGTCAAAACCATCAGCTGACTGTGAGAAGCATAGCAGCAAGTAAACATTGATAAAGAAACAGTTAGGAAAATCTTAACTGAAAACCTTGGCATGAGAAAGGCGTGTACAAAAATAGTCCCAAAGGAGCTCACCAATGAACAAAAGTAAAGGTGAGTTGAAGTTTTCAAGACCATTTGGAAAGGCAAGATAATGTTTTAGGCCGTGTTATCACTGGTGATGAAACATTGGTGTACCAATACAACCCTGAAACAAAGTGTCAAAATATACAATGGAAGTCAGCCAATTCTCCATGACCAAAAAAGTTTTGTCAGTCCAAATCAAGAGTCAGAACGATATTGCTAACCTTTTTTTGTATCAGAGGGATTGTTCATTACAAATTTGTACCAACTGGACAGTCAACCAAGTTTACTATTTGGAAGTGCTATAAAGGCTGCATGAAGAAGTTAGATGAAAACAACCTGAACTTTTCCCCAGCAACTCATGGCTCTTGCATCACAACAATGAACCAGCTCACATGGCACTGTCTGTGAGGGAGTTTTTAGCCAGTACATGAATAGCTGTACTGGAACACCCTCCCTACTCACCTGATCTGGCCCCCAGTGACTTTTTTCTTCACCCGAACATAAAGGAAATATTGAAAGGAAGACATTTTGATGACATTCAGGACATCAAGGATCATACAATGGCAGCTCTAATGGCTATTTCAGAAAAGGAATTCCAAAATTGCTTTGAAGGGTAGATTAGGTGCTGGCATCAGTGCATAGATTCCCAAGGGGAGGACTTTGAAGGTGACCATAGTGATATTCAGCAATGAGGTATGTAGCACATTTTCTAGGGTGAGTTCACAGACTTAGTTGTCAAATCTCATAGATTTGCTTTATGATTAAGGAGAAAATTGAATTTAACTCTAAGCTTCCTACTACCTGACTACAAGAGGGAGAGTTGCAAGGTCTTACTTCACATTCTCAGAAAAGGGGCATTAAGGTGTGAATAACGTCCTCTAAATATCTCTTTATTAAAAGTACACTAATGGATTTCATAGAACTGTTCCTTATTAGATCCAGAACTGTAGTCCCATGGCATAATGCCAAAGCACAGTAAAAAACAAAAATCCTAAAAGGGCCAGAACAGTGTTGTTCTCTCTGTTGGCCTGACTTAGGAGTACGGGCTGACCTCAGAGGTATTGCCAGTTTGGTTCCAGACCCCCGTAATAAAATGAGTATCACAATAAAGTTGAGTATTGCAACAAAGCCAGTCACAGAATGTTTTGGTTTTCCAGGGCATGTAAAAGTTATGTTTACGCTGATTCTCTTAAATGTGCAATAGCATTTTTGTCTCAGGGAACAGGGAGGCCCAAGGAGATGGGGAGAGAGAGAATAACAGCGAGTGAGTGGAGCAGTGAGAACACAGACATTTATTGATTGTTTGCTGTCTTATATGGGCAGAATTCATGGTGCCACAAAACAGATTAGTAACATCAAAGATCACAGATCACCATAACAAATACAATAATAATGAAAAATTTTTATATATTGTGAGGCTTACCAAAATGTGACACAGTGAGCAAATACAGCTGGAAAAATGGTGCCAGTAGACTTGCTTCATGCAGGGTTTACCACAAACCTTCATTTACAAAGTGCAGTATCTCTGCAGCGCGATGAAGCAAAGCACAATAAAACAAGGTATGCCTGTACGATTGGGCAAAATCATCTTGCTCCCACTGCCCAGCATCACAAGAGAGTATTTTATCATATATTACTAGCCTGGGAAAAGATCAAAATTCAAAATTGTATGGTTTCTGCTGAATGCATACCACTCTCACACCATTGCAAAGTCGGAAAAACATAAGTTAAACCATTATAAGTGAGGAGCAGTCTGTAGTTTAGAAAACATTTCTTTTTCTAGCACCAAACATTAATCCGTTGCATTCTGTATGAAGCGATTAGGAGGAACAGCACTGGGAACGTGTAGCCATCACAAGCACGAATGGTGGCACAATGTGGTTTGTTCTGGTTCTTAGATGATTGAGCCAGACTAAGGAGCCTGAACAGTGTATTTTTGGTGCTAGAGTGAGGGCTTTCAAGTAGCATAGGTAATGTTCTTAATATCTTTGAATGGGTTGAACTGTATCTCCTCTGTTTTTTCTAGATTTGGTTTGAAAATGAACCTTGTAGGCAGATTGTAAGCTTGTGAAAGGCAGGATCTAAGTCTTTATTTACCTTTTCAGCCTATACAGGGCCTGGTGCATTGCCTTGGATAGTAATACTTTGTAAATGTTTTAAAATTGAATTTATTTAAAAGATTTCTTTGGACTAACTGCAGAGCAAAACAAAGGTAAACACACTTGTGAGGCTGGCCTTGTAGGAGCTCTGGCCCAGATTCTCCCTTTGGATACATAAAGTTGGGATCATAGAACTTTAAATTTCTGAAAGCTGTTGTAGAGATTATTGTGTTTATGTAATTAAAGAGCATATCAAAATGTGGCTTTCATATATTCTAATTTTGGCCTCTTTCGCTCTCTTCTTGTCTTTCAGGTATATCATACTCTGTTCTGGCCTCTGGAGTGGACGGTAGCTGGCAGAGACAACAATACTTGTTATGCAAAGATAATTTGCAATAAATTTGACAATGTATGTAACATGATTGGAAGCTGAAATGCTGTAATTTCAAAATGTAGCTTTTATGCTAGTATTTGAGTCTTTATAATCTCTTTTAAGAGATTTTCAAGGCAAGGCATAAATCCTTGAAGCTGTTACCAGTTAATATGTTTACAGAGGTTGAACAAGTGACGGATTGTGACTGAGGTTACCAGTACTCCTCAGAGTAATCACGGAGAGTTGTCTGTTCCCAGATCTATCTAACTTGGCAGTTTTGTAGAACTAGATGATCTATGAAAAATTTGATCAACTATTAAGACGTAAGGTGTTATCTTTATGTGCATTTTATAAATCGAATGTGTGTCAAAACACCTTTAGAAGGAGATGCTTGCACAGAGTGAAAACTTGAGTTAATGAGCTAATTCCTAATGAAGGCTTTCATTAAAGAAGAAGCTGTGGGGTGGAGAGCCCATTGCTGGAGGCTCCCCCCTTCCCTGTTATTGAGGTGAGCATGAAACTGGTAACAGTCACCCTGATTATCAGAGTTTAAAGCACAGCTTATTTATAACTTGTTTTGTAAAGCACATGAATGTAGAAAGCATTGTTATCCCTTGGTCCCTGTCTTTTTAAGAGTTTATAATTTATCTGGGGAGATAAAATAAAATTAGATAAATCTGAACAGCAACAGCTGTTACACAAAGTTTACAGAGGAATCTGAGGTTTCTGGCATGAAGCTGCGGGCACCTTTCCAGAGGGAGCAGGCAAAGACTGTATACACAGCGACCCCTAAAGTGGGCAGGAATGGGGTGTGATGAGCTGCTGCTGAAACCAAGATTTGTAGCCTTCATGTCATTTCTAACCTCTTGACAGAGGTGGCTGTCAGGCCTGCGGCCAATTTCCAGGTCTGTTTACCCCTCTTTGGACCCCTTCTCTGTCCTTTGCCACATCCTTCACTCACGGTCAGCTGTCACCACAATCCCCTTTGTCCTCATACACTTGCCGACTGTCCTCAGTAGAGCTTGTCCCTTTATTCTCCTCCTGTCCAAATGTCTGTTTCTAGAGGATCATCCTAGTACTATATTTTACTGTAGCTGTGTGGTAGAAATTGTGAATGAGGTTTTCCCTTTCATGGAACCTGCCTTCGTTTTCATTTTCAAGTGGGAGTTTTCATCAGATGACCTTCCTGTGTCTGGGCTGCCCACCTTTTCCCCGTTTACTACCCGTACAAGGTACCACCTCAGAGATTCCAATTCCATCTCCTTCGTGGGTTCCTGGGAACTCCACTTTTCCCCGACCCGCAGGCCCCTTGGCCTGCCACTTCCCTTCGAGAAACGTTGCTCCCAGTGCTCTGCATGTGAGCACCCACCAGTAGATGTGTGTGAGTTGGCTTTGAATCATTGTTCTTTCTCTAGAATGTAAGTAGGCAAAGATTTCTGCCAGCCTGAGACCTCTGCTGCCCTTTTTTACGTTCTATCTGTTGTACACTTTTTCTGTTGAAGATCAAAATGAAGGCTAGAATCTGATGAAAAAACACTGACAAAAGGACAGCCTAAATACATCATACCGTGGAAGTACACTATGAATTTTGCTTCCTGGCTCAGTAGCCTGCTCTCACATATGCCTTGCACCTTCCAACTTGCTGTCCTGGAGGAAAGCCCCCCACCTACCAGCCACTACTTGATCTCCACTTAGTTATGTTAGGAGCTGTGCAATTTGCTTCCTGGGCTGGGAATCACTGCAATTCCAGGGACATGTGCTGCCTTAGAATTATTCCAGTGTTGGACTACAGTTCAGATTGTGTGATGCTGTTTAGCACTGTCCCAGCATAATTCAGAAATTGCCATCATACATATGCATACTAATAAGCTCCTTCATGCAGCAGGTAAGTTGCTTGTTACTAGTACATTTGACTGCAGATTACTCTGAGTGTGTGTTTATTGGCTCATTTAGCAGATTCTTTTTTTTTTTTTTTTTTTTCTTTTTGGTATGTGGGTAGTTCCCTTGACTGGGAATCGAACCCAGGCCGCAGCGCTGACAGCGCCAACGCCGAAGCCTTAAGCCACTACACCATCAGGGAACTCCCTCATTTAGCAGATTCTTACAGTTGCTCAGTTTCATATTAGTGTTCTCTGCTGAGTTGAAATTTTTTTTTTGTAGTAGATGATGTTATTTTGAATTGTGAACTTTCATTGAAAGATTCCTATTCAGACCATTAACCTGCTGAGCTTCCCTTTGTTTTGTTTCTGTATTAAAGAATCGGGTGATAGGATTTCATATTCTTGGACCGAATGCCGGTGAGGTTACTCAAGGATTTGCAGCTGCAATGAAATGTGGGCTCACGAAGCAGCTACTTGATGACACTATTGGAATTCACCCCACATGTGGTGAGGTACAGAAACGGGAGGTTTTTAAAATGGCTTAAACTAATGTAGTTTGAAAAACTATTATAAAACACATTGTTAGAAAGTTTTGTATTAGTAACTACTTTGTATATTTTAAAGGGGAATAGATGTAATATTCAGAATGTGTTTACTTAAAGCAATACTAAACATAAATTTGTTTTGTTTTCTTCCTTTCAAACAGGTATTCACCTCTTTGGAGATCACTAAGTCATCGGGACTAGACATCTCCCAGAAAGGCTGCTGAGGCTAGACCTGCTGCTGTCTGGTCTCCCTTGTCTATTCCTATTTCAAAGAGAAGAATGCTGTCAGATAAAGCAGCTGTGCTCGGAGCCCTGCTCTGTTGCACAAGGCCCAGCGCAGGGCGTTTTTCAGACGCAGATGAGAACGTAGACAAGGAGACAGGCAGTAGCAAGCGTGTGTCTGCTCAGTGATCTCAGCTGACTAGGAGAGGCAGTTACACTGCTTCCTTGACATCTTAGCTCAGAACCCCATGCGAGGTGAGCTACGATCGACACTCTTCCAAGTCAGAGCTGAGCTTCCCTCTGAAAGACCTTTTAATCGCACCACTAATCTAAGTTCACTTTTCTGGTTGCTAATGTTTTTATCTCCTTGCATTGTTGTTTCTATGAAAATATTTTCTGTTAATGAAACTATAAAATGGCGATCTTCCAGTGTGTGAGTGTGGGATTCACATATGGTCACTGGTGAGTGGTATCTGTGGAAATGCCCTCGAGTGGCTGCCTGGCTGCAGAGGGCCAGGTGCATTAGTAGAAAGTTGCACACACTGAATAGGTTTTAGGTAATGGTTTTCTCCTTTGAGTGCATTTCTACCCATTGTCAGAAACCTGCGTCATGCTTTACCCTCTCCTGATCCCTGACGATAACTACCTTGGAGTCATTCTCTTAGTGTCTCTAGACTGAGCAGAATACCTCCTGTCAGAAAGATGCATGAATTTCTTTTTCATGCAGATCTTAATAACATTAAAATATTTTCAAGACTGTATCATGTGAACTCTGATTTAAAACTTCAGAATGACTCAGTCCACAATCTGTTTACTTAAAGTCAAGTTCAGTAAATGAACAGTTGATGTTAGGAGATTCTCTTTGAATTTACAAACCTGTCAGCATCTAAAAGGCCCTTGCAGTGGGAGGCCTAGCCAGTGTTCTTGGAAAGTCTTATTTTCTTGAGGAACATAGCACACAGCCCAACTGAAGGCTCTTTTAAGTAGCACTTACTCTCTTGAGCAGCACACCAGCTGTTAGCCCACTGCCATAGGGTTGGATAGTTCCATGGTCAGAATTTCTAAGCATATGGTTTAAGAGAAAAATTTGAAGCCAGTAGGCAATTAGGGACCTCCATTTGTAGAGAGGACATTTTACTACCCTTTGCAGATGCAGAAAGTGGAGTGGAGATGGGGACCCAAAGGTAACAGACATAGGACCCCAGCATTGAGTCAATGTTTTATTGGGTAGAGAAAAGTACAAATGTAACTGTCAAAAAATGAGGCAGAGTGTAGTAATTGCTATAACTGAGGCAGAAACAGTGCAGTGGGAAACAGGAAGATATTAATAATTTCCAATGGATATAGGGTAGGAGTGGGATAATTGAACAAAGTTTAAAGAGCAGCTGCATTTGAGCTGAATCACAAGGGATGGATAAGATTTCAAAGATATGGAGGAGGCTCTGAATGATACTTTCAAGAAATTCAACTAAAATAATAAAATAATTTTAAAAGTTTTTTTGATCTTGTATTGCTGAGCACCACGTACACATACACAACAAGGGTTTCCGGTACCCAAACAAAGTGGAACCAAGAACCCTGGAAGTCTTGAGTTCTGCTTTGCACTGAGCATAGGACAGTAAACCTAAAGCCCAGGCCTGCCCCAGGTGGAGTTCCTAATAGGACCTTTGTGTAAAGCTGGGATACCCACAGTGGGAGCATGAGTGAAAAGCACTCTGCCTTACAGAAGGAGACAGCACAGAAAGTTGCCTGTCTTCTCACTGGCATGAGTGGAAGGCAGTAATCCATGGAAAGAGTCTGTAACCACTGTCCTGGTTGCAGACCATTGGAAAGGCTAGTTATCTCCCCTGAGCAAGGGAGAGAGAAGGCTTGGATATAAATCTGTCTGTAACTGGCTCGTTCACACCCTTCTCCCCTGACCCCCCACTTTATCTCTTTCTCCACCTTTTTCCTTTCTCCTTTTCTGGGGTAAAGACTGGCCCTATATGATGGTGAGAGATCACTTTTTCCTAGAAGATAAACTGTGTGTGCATGTAGTAACATACAGATACATACAGATCTGCAAGGAAAAATTAAGATAAATCCTCCATTATAGAGATTTTAACATACCTCACTAATTTATTAGGTCAAACACAAAAAAATGTCAATAAAGATACTGATTTGATTAGCACAATTAACAAGCTTGATTTAATGAATTATAAAGACTAACATGAATACTTACTTCAAGCACACATGGAATATTTAGGAAACTTGACATGTGCTAGCTCAGCAAATTCCAAAAGACTAAGTAGGGGTGATAGGGTTTTAGCTGTGGGACTGGCACTAACAACCCAGAGGCCTTAAAATCTGTGCAGTATGATGAAAAGAGTATGGAGACATTACAAGGTGAGTGGAGGGTTAACAGGAGATAAACTGGGAAGATCCTACACTTTGAAGAATAATAGATTTGGAAATGCCTGATCCCATTGACTTAACGAGATACATGAGAAAATAAATAGTTTGACTTTTGCTATTCATTTAGTATGGCTAGTAGTGCCTATTTCACAGATTTACGAGGTCAGATGATTAATTTTGCAAACTCATCCCAGAAAAAGTGCTACATACCTCACTGCTGAATATCACTACAGTCACCTTGGAAATACTCCCCTTGGGAAGCTGTGCACCAACACCAGTGCTTATCCCACCCTTCGAAGCAGTTTTGGAACTCTTTCTCTGAATGGCCATCAGAGCTGTTGTACCCCAAACCTGACAGTTAAGTTGGTGAACTTGCCATCATGTGCTTACTGAATTGTTTGTACAGTGCTGCCGACATAAGCACATGGTGGCAAGTTCATGGACTTAATTGTCAGGTTTTGGGTACTTTCCAAGGGGAGTACTTTGAAGGTGGCCATAGTGATATTCAGCAATGAGGTATGTAGCACTTTGTCTAGAATGAGTTCATGAAATTAATTGTGTGACTTTTTTATTACAAGTGAATACATTTATTAAGTTTCCCACATATGGAATATTGGTGTAGAGTGTCTTGGCTTCCATAATAATGAGTAGGGATCTTATTTAAGGAAAGCTGTCATAGACACAGCAGTGTAACCAATAGATAGGAGAACTATTGACGAATCAGTGCTTTGGCATACTTCACTGTGATAGCCAGCCTCTAAGTTGGCCCCCAATTTGGATTCTCCAGCTGTGGGTAGTTACATTCTTGTGTAGACCCCTCCTATAATGTATTAATACTAAGGCTGGTGTGTGTGACCAGTAGCATACAGCAGAAGTGATGGTTTGTCACTTCTAATATTAGGTCATGAAAGGACTGCAGCTTACGTTTTGGTAACTGTCCTCATGTACTTTCTCTCTGGGATCACTTGCTGTGGGAGAAGGCAGCTGCCCTATCATGAAGACTCAGGAATCCCATAGAGAGGCCCAGAAGGTGAACTTAAGTCACCAGCCAACTTCAAGAAACAGGTCTACCAGCATCCATGTGGATGAGCTGGGAAGTGAATCCTTCAGGCAAACCCTCTAGTCATCACCTGGACTGTAGTCTCTTAAGAGACTTTGGGCCAGAACAGTCCAGCTAGGTCACTCCCAGAATCCTGACCATCAGAAACTGTGAGATAATAAGTGCTTATTTTTCAAGCAACTAAGTTTTAGAGTAATTTGTTAACATAGCAATAGATATGTTTACCAAGGAAAATTAAAATTAGTACAAATTTCATCAGATGACAAATGTCTTGGGGGAATTTTGTCTGTCATAGGGCAGACAAAATACAGATACAGGATTTCAACAAAAGGAATGAAACTCAGGCTTACTACTTTATAATTGCAGACAAGGAAACACCAAGCAAGGAAGTTAATGGGGACTTAGTGGAGACCCTTCGGAGTCCATAGTCTTGAGCTTTGGCTGTTGTGGGTTCCTGCTGAACTTCCTTGGAGCATCCATGATTTTAAAAATGTGCAAAAGATTACTTGATAAACCATTCAGTTTAGCAAGAGAGAGTAATACCTTGAAATAGTCTCATCTCAAATGGGAGTTAGGGAAGGGCACTTAAAAGTATCTGGTGGGTTAGGGTTAGTGAAGGGGTAGTTATATGGCAGAGGTTAGTCAGTGGGTCTGGGCAGCAATTGGTCAGAATTTGTAAACTATTCTAGTTTCTGGAACAATATCAGTAGTGTTTAGAATTTGGGATATATGAGACCATACTGAGTTCCTATTACGGTCATCTCTTGGAACGTATCAGTCTGAATGAGCTAGTGTTTAAACAGTTAAAGCTTTGGTAATTTGTATGATTTGTCTCATTTCCCAATGGAGACATCCAATGAATCTAGGGAGGGAGTGGCAAGGAAACCTCTTAGGAATTTATTCAAGAGATCATCAAGTATTTATTGAGACTTGTGCTTCCACCATGCTGGGGAAACAAGGACTAGACCTGACAAGCTGAAGGAAGTGTAGAATGACCACGTTCAGGCATGGAACAACAAATAGTTCCTAGGGCTTTGTCAGAGGTCATTGCCCTGGCAGTAGAGACTGTGGTCCTGGAGAGAAGGGGAACAAGTATGATTCCCTACAATTTCCTCAACTTTCTGCATGGAAGTAACTTTCAGACTACAAACTCCAGGGAGAACCCAAAAGAGCCTGACAACCCTGCTAAGTTAAGATGAAGATGGAAGTTCTGTGAGGTTGAGGCAGCTGTGTGTTGTGGGAAGACACAGGTGGGAGCTGTGCAGAGAAGAGGTCCAGAAATCTACAGCAGGATCCCCTTGAGACTGCTGAATTCTAAGCTTCACATTCAGAGTAAAATTCTAGAAAGTCAGACTTAAAATGACAGGGAGTAAAAGCTGAACAGTTGCCACAGCTCTCACAAGGTAAGGAAAAAGAATTCTAACTGACCAGCAGAGCAGTGTCCTCAGTAATCTCCCTAGAATTAAGTGGAGACTTCATAAGGATTCATGCTCTAGTAGTAGAGTTGAACTATGCCTGCAGATAAATCTGTCCTAGATTCACCCTAACGAAGTTTAACAATGGACCTTAATGAGATCAAGATGACCCAGAAGTCACTGCCTACAAAAGAAAGCACAGCGTTAAAGACAACAGAACACTCAACAGTGTAACAGTATAAAGTGTAATATCCAATCAAAAATTACTAGATATGCAAGAAGCAAGAAAATATTAACCCATGAGAAGAAGAAAAGCCAGTAAATAGAAACAAACCCATAAATGACTGCATAATGAAAGTAACACACAAGCATGTTACAGGAAGACATGAACATAATGAAATAGAAGATATTTAGAAGAACAAATAGCTGACCAGCAGAGGTGAAAAATACCCATTTCATGGAATCCCATGACCATTAGTTAGTTTGGTGATTTGGTGGAAGGACTCACATGACTGAAAGTCATACTCATGCATATGATTTATTACCATGAAGGGACAGGAAAAAAAATGTATAGGCAAATGATAGGTCACATGCAGGTTTCCCAGTTATACAGATGGACTTTTCAACTGAATTGCAAAGACACATGTCCACTCAAGTCTTAGAGTTCAAAAGTCTAAAAGGGGACTAGTCACATAGCCATGATGTGGACGAGACATCAGACACCAATTGCACATTGTAAATCTTCATGTTTAAACAGCCTGGCACATCTTGAGCTGCTGCTTCAGGCATATATAATAATGCCATTAACCAGTAAGTATGTGAGTATTCCATGAATTTAGTTCTCAGGGCTTAGCCAGAGGTCACTGCCCTGGCTACAGAGATAAGTAAAGTGAGTAAAATAGACCTACTTCATTAACTATTCACAGTACCAAAAAAGAATATTTCATTGGGTATAATCAGCAGCAGATTAGACACTATAGAAAAAACAAGTAATAATGATAGAAACTATCCATAGTGAAGGACAGAAAAGAGACTGGAAAATAATGTAAGAATTTAGACTCAACGAACTTTAGAACAATACCACATAGTTAAATATGTATGATTTGAGTCTCAGAAAGGGAAAGGAGGCAAGGGGCAGAACAACATTTGGAGAAGAATGTTATAAATTTGGTAAAAACTATAAACCCACAGATCAAAGCCTTATAAACATACAACCTTACATAGAAAGTTTTTTTACCTCAGTACTTTTCACTCAGTACATCATGCATGGCCTCCAACAAAAAGTTGCAAGCCTATTAAAAAACAAAGTTTGCAGAGACAGCATGCATCAGAATCATATGGCAGAGGTATTGTAATTGCCACATTAGTAATTTAAAACAAGTATAAGTAATATACCAAGGGCTCTAATGGAAAAAAAATGGACAACATGCAAGAACAGATGGGTAAAATAAGCAGAGAAGTGAAACTCCTAAACAGAAGGAAATACTGGGAACAAAAACACTGTAACTGAAATGAGGAATGCCTTTGATGGGATCAGTAGCCTGGACATGGCCAAGGAGAGAATCATTGAGGCTGAAGATGGGTTGATAGAAACGTCTTAAACTAAAATGCAAAGAGAAAACATAATGGAAAAAAAACTGTAAGACAATTTCAAAACATATAACACGTAATTTAAACCAGAAAGAAAAGTGAGAATGAAGCAGAAGAAACATTTGAAATAATAATGTATGTGAACTTTCCAAAATTAGTTACGCCAAACCACAGATCCAGGAAGCTCAGAGAACACCAAAGAAGGTAAGTGCCTGCCCCCAAAATTATACCTAGGCATATATTCAAACTGTAGGAAATCAAACACAAGGAGAAAATCTTGGAAGAAGCACGAGGGAAGGAAAACCTTACCTATAAGAGGAACAAGGATAAGAGTTACAGCAGACTTTTTATCAAAAACCATAGAAGCAAGAAGCAATTGAAGTTTAAGGAAAACCCACAAACCTAAAATTCCATATTGAAATTACTCTTCAAATATGAAGGAGAAAGATTTCTTAGACATCTTTAAGAACATTCACTACATCTGTGAATCAACGTAGTGTTATTTGAAAGTTAAAAATCTGTATTGGAACTAGGACAATCACTAAATTTCAAAAAGAATTATAACTGAGATGTAGAAAGAGCTAAGATGAATTCATATGTCAAAACCAGAAAAAAAAAACCAATAGGGGAAAGATGCAAGAAAAGCTACAAATGATAGATATGAATAAAAATCTATCAATAATTACTAAAAATGTGAGTGGTCTAAATACACTAATTGTAGTAAAATGCCTCCATTGTTTGATGTTTGCTGATGTCTTTCTCTTCTGCTCACATCTAGAAAAGCTGATGAGAAAGCCCACGTGTTCTCTTTGTTGCCAGTGGGAAGTTCAAATTCAAAGCTCTAGCCTTTTGTTGGCAATCCTCACTCAGTCCATAACCTAACCAAACTAAAAGCCCAATCCCATTTCTTTTTCTTGCTTTCTCAAGCCGTTTTTGAACCAGCTTTGGGAGTCTGCCTTGCTCTCCCAGAAAGCCTCAATGTGTGAGTAATAAAGCTTTTTATGTCCCCTTGGGCTATATGCCAGATCATCAGTCTGAACAATCAAACCGTATTTGGGGTGGGGGTCCATTCTCTCTCTCTCTGAGGAAGCCACAGTAATTGGTGCAGCAAGCAGGGTATCTATAGACAGTGACTGCCACCAGTTCTTTTCCTTCAGCCTGCTACCTGGTTTTGTTACCTGCTGATAAGCATGTATATTGAGTTGCTGCTTGCTGCTACGTGGTAAGTTTGCACTTTGAGCTATGCTGCTTTGTACTGCATTTGCTTAGTTTTCCTAGCCTCTGTTAAAGGTTTAACTGACCTAAGTCAGCATTTTTTATAGTTGGCATTTAGAGACAGGAGTATGGGTTTGGGACTGTCCTTAAAGTGGCCCCATCAAGTGTCTTGATCTGGATCTGTGTGTCTCATGGTTTCCAATGACAAATCTGCCATAACTTTATTATTATTATTATTTTTGTTATTCTACTCTAGTAATGTGATTTTTCTCTGGCTGCTTATAAGACTTTGTCTTTAATTTTTAGAATTTTGATAATGCATTTAGATGTGGATTTCTTTATTTTTTTGTATTTAATACAAAAATTTAATCTATTTGCAATTTATTATACACAATTGATAATACCATTTTAATAATTCTCATAAAATTATTCATGCAATTTTTTTAAATTTTTTTTAAATTCATTTTTATTGTTAGACTTATTGGGGTGACATCTGTTAGCAAGGATTACATAGGTTTCAGGCATACAATTCTACAGTGTATTGTCAACTTGTTGTATAATAAGTTCACCACCTAATGTGACTTCTCTTTCCATCACCTTATATTTAGCTTCACCCCTCCTCTCCCACCCCCTCCCCTTTCTCCCCTCCCTGACCCACTCGTCCCCAAATAAACATTAAACTGTTGATTGTGTCCATGGGTTATTTGTTTGTTCATTTCTTTTTTTCTTTGCTTTCAGTTTTATATTCCACATACGAGTGCAGTCATACAGTTCTTTGTTTTTTCTGTCTGGCTTATTTCACTTAGCATGATGATCTCCAGGTCCATCCATTTTGTCGCAAATGGCAATATTTCATCTTTTCTTATAGCTGAGTAATATTCCATTGTGTATATGTACCACAGCTTCTTTATCCAGTCATCTGTCGCAGGGCACTTTGGTTGTTTCTATGTTTTGGCCACTGTGAATAGCGCTGCAATGAACATTGGGGTACATAAGTCTTTGCGGACAAAGGTTTTCAAGTTCTTTGGGTAGATCCCCAGAAGGGGGATTGTTGGGTCAAATGGTAGCTCCATTCCCAATTTTCTGAGGAAACTCCACACTGTCTTCCACAGTGGTTGTACCAGTTTGCACTCCCACCAGCAGTGTACCAGAGTTCCTTTTTCTCTAGATATGGATTTCTTTAGGTTTAACCTGTTTGGGGTTCACAAACTTTTAAAAATGTAAACTTTTAAAAAATTATAGTTGACATTAATATTATATTAGTTTTAGGTGTACAGCATACTGGTTATGCTTTTACATAACTTATAATAAGTCTTGCACCCATCTGACACCATGAATAGTTATTATAATATTGACTGTATTCCCAATGCTGTACTTTACATACCCATAACTATTTTTTACATGTCAATTTGTACTTAATTTCTTCATCTTTTTCACCTAACCCCCTAACACCACTCCCATCTGGCAATCATTGTTCTCTGCATCTATGAGTTTGTTTCTGTCTTGCATATTCATTTATTTTGTATTTTAGGTTCCACATATAAGTGAAATGATGTGGTATTTGTCTTTCTCTGTCTGACATTTTTCACTCAGCACTATACTCTCTAGGCCCACCCATGCTGTTGCAAATGGTAAGACTATTTTTTATGGCTGAGTAATATTCCATTGTATATATGTACCACCTCTCTTTTAGCCATTTATCTTTCCAGTAGAGCATTTAGTCCATTTATATTTAAAGTAATTTTTGATAGGTATGTAGTTATTGCCATTTTATTAATGTTTTTCTGATTGTTTTTGTAGTTCACTCTTTCTTATTCTCTTGCTCTCTTCTCTCACATGTTGTTGACTCACTGTAGTCTTGTGTTTGGATTCCCTTCTCTTTATTTCTTATATGTCTCTTGTATAGTTTTGTTTTGTGGTTGCCATGTGAATCACAAATACAAACCTATGTTTTATAGCAGTTTATTTTGATGGTTGCTTAAATTCAAACATATTCTGTAATCACTACCATTTTTATCTCCTCCACGCTTATGTTGTCATTATTTTTACTTCCTTTTTGTGTGTGTGTGTTTGTAGGTATCTCTTAATTTACTGTTGTAATCACATGATTGTCCTATGTTTGCCTTTTAACCTTTGTATTAGGTTTACTGTTCGTTGATCCACTGCTTTTATTATGTGTTTGACTCTGTCAGTGAGAATTTTTTCTCTGTGATTTTTTCTTGTTCATATTTTTACTTTTTTATTCTTCTTAAAGAAGCCCCTTTAACATTTTTTGTAATACTGATTTTGTGGTAATGAACTCCTTTAGCTATTTTTTGTCTGAAAAGCTATCTCTCCTTTTATTCTAAACAATAACATTTCTGGGTAAAGTAATCTTTGTTGTAGGTCCTTGCTTTTCATCACTTTGAATATTTCCTGTCAATCCCTTCTGGCCTTCAAAGTTTCTGTTGAGAAATCAGCTGACAGTTTTATGGAAGCTCCCTTGTAGGTAACTAACTGCTTCTCTCTTGATGCTCTTAAGATTCTCTCATTGTCTTTAAACTTTGACAATTTAAGTATGGTGTGTCTTGGCATAAGCCTCTTTGGGTTCATCTTGTTTGGGACTCTGCACTCCCTAGACTTGTATGTCTATTTCCTTCACCAGGTTAGGAAAGTTTACTGTTATCATTTCTTCTTTTTTCAGGGTGGGGGGAGTAGTTCCCTGGCTGGGAATTGAACCCAGGCTGCAGCATTCAGAGAGCCAAAACCTAGCCACTACACCACCAGGGAACCCCTTGTTATCATTTCTTGAAATAGGTTTTCTATCCCTTGCTCTCTCTCTTCTTCTGGTATTCCAATGATGTGAATGTTGTTACAATTCATGTTGTATCAGAGGTCCTCTAATCTATCCTCATTTTTAAAAATATATTTTTCTTTTTGCTGTTCTGATTGGGTATTTTCTACTAACTTGTCTACCAAATCACTGATTCAAATCTCTGCTTCATCTAATCTGTTGTTGATTCTATCTCATATGTTCTTCTTTTCTAACTTGTTCATTTTTATGTTTCCTATCTCTTTCTTGAAGTTCTCACTGAGATCATATATTATTCCCCTAAGTTCATTGAGCATCCTTAAAACTAGTGTTTTGCACTCTGGTTCTGGAAGACTGCTGCTTCCATTCTATTTCATTATTTTTCTGGAGTTTTGTTCTGTTTTTCATTTGGGACATGTTTCTTTGTTTTCTCATTTTGGTTGCCTCCCTGTGTTTGTTTCTTATGTATGAGGTAGGTTGGCTATGTCTCCCAATCTTGGCAAAGTGGTCTTATGTAGTATATGTAGTAGGTATCCTGTGGGACCCAGAGGCACAGTCTCCCCATTCAATTGAGCTGGATATTCCAGGAATGTCCATTGTGTGGGTTGGGTGTGCATTATTTCTTCAAATATATTTTCATCCCCGTAATCATTCTCCTCTCCCCTGGTATTCTGATTACTTAAATGTTAGGACTTTTATTATTGTCCCACAATTTCCTGGAGCTCTGTTCATTAAAAAAAATTTTTTTTTCTCTCAGTTGTTTAGATCAGGCAATTTCTATTGATCTTTCTTCAAGTTCACAGTCTCATTTCTCTTGTCATCTCCATTTTGCTATTGAGTCCAATAATTTTTTATATTGGTTTTTGAATTTTTCAGTTATGAAATTTTCATTTCTTCCTATTTTGTCTTCTGTTACTTTCCTGAGAATTTTCATCTTTTTATTCATTTGATAGTAATTTTTCTTAATTGTTGGAGCATTTTTATAACAGTTGTTTTAACATCATTGTCAGCTAGTCTGTGTAATCTCAGCATTGGCATCTATTCATTGTCTTTTCTCATGCAAATGGAGATTTCCTATTTTTTCATATACCAACTTACTTTGTATAGTATCCCAGACAGTTTGAGTATTATGTATGAGTCTCTTGGTCTTATTTACATGTTACAGAGTTGGTTGTTTTTCTGTTTTTTCCAGCAATTGACCTATTTGGATTCAGTCTGCATGTTTAAACCAGAATTCTGTGTTGTGGTTTCAATGTCAGTTCCTTCCCCAGTTCTCCTGCTACCATTTACTTTCCAGAGATCTCAAATTGCTATTCTGCATTCAGGTTTTATAGTTGTGTTTAGTGGAAGAAACAGTGGAATTTGCTTGCTTTTTCTTGCCCAGAGCTGGAACCTCCCAGCAGTCTTTTAAAAAAAAATTGTGAAAAACTGAATTCAAGGTTTATATGAAGATGCAGTAGATCTCTAGATAGCTCAAACTATCTTGGAAAATAATACTCAGAGGAATTACATTTTTTCACATACAACAAAGCTGTAGTAATGAAGACAGTGTTTTATTGGCACAAGGACAGATATATAGATCATTGGAGCAGAGTAGAGTCCAGAAGTAGACCCACATATATTGGGTAATTAATTTTTGACAAATGTACTCAGGTAAATCAATGGGAAAAGGGTCATCTTTTCAACAAAATTAAATGTGTTCTAAAATGATTGGGCATCCATCAAATCATAAACAAAAAAGAACTAAAGTGGATTGTAGTGAAAGCTAAAACTAAAACTTCTTTTAGAAACACAGGAGAAAATCTTCATGATCTTAGTGTAGACAAAGATTTCTTAGTGTATAAAAAATATGAACCATAAAAGAAAATAATGATCAATTGTACTTCATCAAAATTAAAAACCTTTGAAGACACCATTTAGAAAATGAAAAGGTAAGCCACTGATTAAGACAAAAATACTTCAAATGCACATATCTAACAAAGGAATTGTGTTGAGAATATATAGTTTCTTTACAAGGTAACAATAATAAGAAAAACAATCCAACAAAAAAATGAACAAAAGGTTTGAGCAGATACTTCTGCACACTTGGCTAACAAAGTATGCACTTAATTACAAAAAGCAACATAGAAAAATCACTGACCAGGGAGTACATTTAAGGTACACTAGACTAAGCTATGATGTTTGTTAAGTTAGTTGATTAAATGAATTTTTGAATTACAATATTTTCAACTTATAATGGGTGTATTGAAACATAACCCCATTGTAAGTTGAGGGGGGTCTGTATTTTTGTTTTTTGTTTTGTTTTGTTTTAATTCTCAGTTCTTTGGTGGGTTAAAAACACAAAACAATCATTTTTTAGCTCAAACAGATTTTTTCTTGTTAGGGAAGGAGTGGTGGTTTTGTTACTTCCTTGATTCAACAAATATTTATTTGCCAAAAATACTCTATTTCACATAAATTGGTCCTTACAGAGCAATGGATTTGATAGCAGAATCTTAGCTCTTTGATTTGCCAACTGTGTGTCCATTGCAACTCATTACTTCTCTGAGTTCTGGCTCCCTTCCAAGGAAGGCCAGCAATGAGAATCACTAACAAGCACGAGGAGTTGTCCTCTCAGATGTTACTCTGCCAGTGGGCAGAAGTGACCTGGTCACCTGATCACACACCAGATGACCTGCTCAGTGCCCTTCCACTAGCTTACCTGGTAGAGGGGCACACTACCTGTTTTTTCCTCACCATGGTCAAACAAGAATGGACGACACTAGTCAAAATATTTTAAGGTGAAATACTAGGGCAATTTCTATCAAATCAACAATAACAGTAATAGCTAATATTTGGGAAGCTCTGTGCCAGACATTTTATGTTTATCTTATTTAAGTTCACCACAATTCTATGAGGTAGAACTATGTTTATCATCCCCATGAGACACACGGAAGCAGACTTGAATTTTAAAACCTGGCTCAAAGCTTTGAGTTAGTCATAGAACTGGGATTTGAACCCAGGCAGTATGTCTTCTGATTCCATGTTGCCAACCCTTGATCAAGGACTCCCACTTAGCTCTGACCCTTGGTTTGTGGTAGGCCAGGAGATGCCATCATCAAAGTGGGTGAGGGCAGACAGAGTGGGGTTCTAAGTGATCCAGGAGCCAGAGGTGACCATGGGGAGCAGAGCCACAGTGGCCAGGTCTGGCCTATGAAAGGGCAGGTCTGGATGGGAGAGGTGATAGAGCCCTCTGCAGCTGCCTTCTTCTCGGTTGGTCCCTTGGTTTGTAAAGGTAATATGAATGACTTTTCTTATGATTATAAGGAAAAGACTTTAGCAAAAACAATATGAACACCGACTGTGAACACCTGGAGAGGTGGTCATGGGCTGGAGCTCTTTGTACAGCTTATTTCCTACCCCCAGTGCCTGAGCTGGACTCTCCTGAAGGCCCAGGTACTCCAGTAACTTCTTGAATATAGATATCACGGTCACTGGGGGTGGCCTCTCATTAGGCTGACCAGACGTACTATTTTACTGGGATAAAAAACAAGGGTACTGTCCCATTTCAAATGGTACATATGGTCAGCCTAGTCTCATTTGGCTAAATTCAAGGTGTCAGTAGGCTGGGCATACATACTGTTAGAAATCATAAAGATTTTTCTCCTTTTTTTTCTGAAAGTTTTATAATTCTCACAGTTATATTTAAGTTGTGATCCATTTTTTGTTATTTTTTGTGTATGATGTGAATTAAGCATCTAAATTTATTTTTTGACTTCTGGACATCCAATTGTTCCAGCACCACTTGTTGAAAAGACTACTCTTTGCCTATTGAATTACATGTCACCTTTGTCAAAAATTAACCCATGGACACAATCAATAGTTTAATGTTATTTGGGGACGAGTGGGTCAGGGAGGGGAGAAAGGGGAGGGGATGGGAGAGGAGGGGGGGAAGCTAAATATAAGGTGATGGAAAGAGAAGTCACATTAGGTGGTGAACTTATTATACATCAAGGTGACAATGCACTGTAGAATTGTATGCCTGAAACCTATGTAATCCTTGCTAACAGATGTCACCCCAATAAGTCTAACAATAAAAATGAAAGAAATAAATGTTAAAAAAAAATCAGTTGGTCATAAATGGAAATGCAAGAGGACTCTCAGTTCTGTTTCACCAACCTATATCTCTCCTAATGCCAGTACCACACCTTTTTAATGGTTTTTATTCATGTATTATATAATTGACACATTGTATTATTAATAGTTTCAAATGTACAACATAGTGATTCAATATATGTGTATATTGAGAAATAATCACCACAGTAAGTCTCATTAACATCCATCACCATACCTAGTTACAAATTTTTCTTGTGATAAATCTTTTAATATCTACTCTTATACCAACTTCCAAATATGCAATACAGTACTGTTAACCATAGTCACCATGCTATATCCATTACAATCCCCAGGACTGACTTATCTTCTAACGGGAAATTTGTACCTTTTGACTCCCCTCACCCGTTTCTCCCATCCCTTCTGGCAACTGCCAGTCTGTCCTCTGCATTTATAAATTAATTTTGTTGTTATTGTTTTTAAGATTTTACATATAAGTAAGATTATACAATATTTGTGTTTCTCTGTGTGACTGATTTCACTTATCATAACGCCCTCAAGGTCCACCCATGTTGTTGCCAACAGCAGGATTTCCTTCTTTTTTATGGAAAAATAATAATACTCCATTTTCTATGTACACACACATTCATCTTATTTATCCATTCATTCATCTGTGGGCACTTAGGTTATCCCCATGTTTGGGCCACTGTAAATAATTCTGCAGTGAGCACTGGAGGTGCAGATGGCTTTTCATGTCTGTGTTTTCACTTCCTTCAGATAAATACTAAGAAGTAGAATAGCTGGGGCTTCCCTTTGTCTCCACACCCTCTCCAGCACCTGTTATTCCTTGTCTTGTTGATAACAGCCATTCTCACAGGTGTGAGGTGGTATCTCATTGTGGGTTTGATTTGCACTTCCCCAATGATTAGTAGTAATGTTGAGCTCTTTTTCATGTCTTTGTTTGCCATCTGTATGTCTACTTTGGAAAAATGTCTATTCAGATCCTTACCTATTTTAAATCAGATGTTTATTTATTTATTTATTTTTTACTATTGGGTTGTATGAGTTCTTCATATACAGGGTCCAGCAGAAGTAACACCCAGACTTGAGTTAGGATTTTATTACAAAAATCATAACCATACATGCTTATGAATCTATAATAAAAGATTTGGTATAGATTACTGGCTCATAAAAAAGGGGCATTAATTTGTGTCTGACACTGTATTATTTTATATTAACATCTTATTAAAATATGTGATTTCAAACAGTTTCTCCCATTCAGTAGGTTGTCTTTTCATTTTGTTGGTAGTTTCCTTTGCTGTGCAGAAGCTTTTTAGTTTGATGTAGTCCCACTTGTTTATTTTTGCTTTTGTTGCCTTTGCTTTTAGTGTCAAATTTAAAAAATCATTGCTAAGACCAATGTCAAGGAGCTTACCATCTATGTTTTCTCCCAAGAGTTCTATGGTTTCAGGTCTTATGTTTAAGTCTTTCATCTATTTTGAGTTAATTTTTGTGTATGGCGTCAGATAGCATTCGATTTTCACTCGTTTGTGTGAGGATATTCAGTTTTCTCAACACCATTTATTGAAGAAACTGTCCTTTGCCCCCATTGAATATTTTTGGGCCCTTTGTTGTAAATTGATTAGCCAGCACACTTAATTTTTTATTTTTCTTTTTAAAAAATTTTCTAATTTTCAATTACAGTTGACATACAGTATTATATTAGTTTCAAGTGTACAACATAGTGATTAAACATTTATATAACTTACAAAGTGATCACCATGATAAATCTAGTACCCACCTGACACCATGCATATTTATTACACATTGGCTATATTCCCTATACTTTACATTCCCACAGCTATTTTGTAACGGCAAGCTTGTAGTTCTTAATCCCTCTTTTCACCCATCCTCACAAACCCCCACCTAGCTGGCAACCCTCAAAACATTCTGTATATCTGTGAGTTTCTTTCTCTTTTGTTTGGTCATTTATTTTGTTCCTTACATTCCACATATAAGTGAAACCATAGGGTATTTGTCTTTCTCTGTCTGACTTACTCCACTCAGTATAAAACCCTCTAGTTCCATCCATGTTGTTGCAGATGGCAAAGTTTTTCTTTTTGTGGCTAAGTAAGATTCCATTGTATGTATGTACCACCTCTTCTTTATCCAGTCATCCACTGATGGACCCCCAGGTTGCCTCCATGTCTTGGCTATTGTAAATAATGCTGCAGTGAACATACAGATGCACATTTTCCTTTGAAGTAGCATTTTGGGTTTCTTTGGATAAATACCCAGAAGTGGGATTACTGAGTTCTTCTTTGTTTCTTGTTACAGCCTTTGTTTTAAAGTCTATTCTGACTGGTATAAGTATTGCTACCCCGGCTTTTAATTTTCATTTCCATTTTCATGAAATATCTTTTTCCATTCCTTTACTTTCAGTTTGTGTCTTTTGATCTGAAGTGAGCCTCTCTTAGACAGCATGGGTAAGGGACTTGTTTTCTTATTCATTCAGCCACCTTATATCTGTTGAATGAAGCATTAATTCATTTCCATTGAATGTAATTTGTTATTTGTAATTTGTAGTTATTGCCATTTTATTATTAATTTTTTAAAATCTTTTTCTTTCCTTTTCTTAAAGAAGTCCCTTTCACATTTCTTGTAATATTGGTTTGGTCATGATGAACTCTTTAAGCTATATTTTTTTTCTGGGAAGTTTTTTTACCTGTCCTTCAATTCTAAATGATAGCTTACCACTGCACTGTCTGGATTACATAGCTTTGTAGCAAGTTTGAAAGTGGGAAGTATGAGTCCTCCAACTTTGTTCTTTCTCAAGATTGTTTTGGCTATTTTATACCCTTTGTAGTTCTATATTAATTTTAGTATCAACTTATCAGCTTCAGTAACAATAATAACATGGGATTTTTGGTAGAGATTCCATTGAATACATGGATCACTTTGGAGACTATTCCATCTTAACAGTAGAGTCTTAGTATCCATTGACATGGAATTTATATAGAGCTTTAATTTCTCTCAGCAATATTTTGTAGTTTTCATGATGTAAGTCTTGTACTTTAGTTAAATTTAGTCCCAAATATTTTATTCTTTTTGATGCTATTATGAAAACAATTTTTTTCTTCATTACATTTTTGGATTGTTCATTGCTCTATATGAAAGTACAATTAATTTTTGTATATTGATCTTGTGTCCCAAAACCTTGCTCAACTAGTTTATTAGTTCTAGTAGTTTTCTAATGGATTGTTTAGGATTTTCTCCATACAGAGCATGTCACCTGCAAATAGAAGTGGTTTTATTTCTTCTTTTCCAAACTGGATCTCCTTATTTTGCTTCCTGACCGCACTGACTGGAACCTGTGCTGATTAGCAGCGGTGAGCCATCCTTGCCTGGTTCCTGGTCTTAGGGACATGCGCACAGACTCTCACCATTAAATAGGATGTTAGCAACAGTTTTTCATAAATGCCTTTTAGTGAGTCAAGAAAATTTCTTTCTATTCCTAGTTTGCTCAGAGGTGTTATCATTAAGGAGTGTCAGATTTGGTCAAGTGCTTTTCCTTCTACTAAGATGATCGTGTTGTTATCCTTTTTACTTTCCTAATGGTTACAAAATCATTGAATCTCAAAAACATAAAAAACTTTAAAATTTATTAAGCCTGTATTTCAAAACCTTCGTCACTCACGATTTCTGACATGGTAGCTTTTCATTTGTACTATTTACTTAGCAATGTCTTCATAAATCAACTCATATTTTATAAATATGTACCTAAGTAGATGTATTTAAAAAGAAACTTTATATTACTGCCACAAATGGAAACCAGTCATATTTGCCTTAAACAGAAAGTAATTATAATCATAAAGCACTAAAGAAAAGGTATAGCAGAAAAGTAAAATGGGCCTTTGGATTAAGATGGTGGATTGAAAACAAACGTGATAATACTCTCACCCAAGCCCTCTCAAATGGCAATAAAGGGTGTTTTATTAAAGCATAGACTCACAAGAACAGGGAGAGGAGACCCCAGTCCCTGACGATGGGAGCCAGCGCTCCAGTGGGGGTGTGGGGTGAGCAGTGAGTAACTTGGAGAGCTGGGGGAGAGGGGTCTCTGGGTTCCCTGGCCAGAGCTGAGAGCAGTGCTGACCACTGGCACCCCAAATGCCTGGGAACTGCCTGGAACGGGGAAGGCCGTGGAGAAGCAGTCAGAGTCCGAGCTGACCCCTCTCCCCTGCATCGCCCGGGGTTAACTGTTGGTCCTCACCGTTATAAGATTGTGCTCTCCGGAGAGCATAAAACAAAAGGGTTTTGGACTGGGGGTCACCAGCCCCCTGTGAGGGACTGAGAGACTAATCCAGATCTACGTGACACAGGATGAGACCCTCTGCAGGTGCTCAGCTTCAGGCCTTAGTCCTCCAGTCAGGAGACCTGAAAGGGGCTTTCTGGGGGATCTGAGCCACTGGGGGGAAACTGCCTAGATAAAGTGATGCCGACCCTGCAGCAGAGCAAAACGTAAGAAGGGATGACGTTTGGTCAGGCATAACAACGTGAGTAACCAGCGCTGATTTAACCCGAAGCTCTCATGGAACTACTTTGGGGAGATGAGGGAGTGGTGCAGGGGGCATGTTTGTAAGAACCGAGTCATCCCCTCCCACAACAGATGCCAATAAATGGCAAACAAAATAGAATTGACAGATAACAGCTTCCCCAAGTGGCGCAGCAGTGTGCTGAGGCAGGAGTGCTGGGCAAGCAGCTAAAGCAGACGAGAGGCACAGCTGCAGGGAAACGCCGCAGAGGACCGGGGCATTTGGTGTACACCCACGAGGGCTGTGACTATTTAAACTGCATGCTTGTGTTATGTGTGCGAAGTAATGTGCCAGATCCCAACAATGAAACACAAATACTATGTCTAAGATTCACAAACGTGTAGTGGAAAATAGTTTTCTCAGCGAGGATGGAACTGCCTCCGTTAACTATTGAGCCAGGGGGCGTTTAACAGGACATTGCCTGAGAGGGTCACGTATGTGACCTGCTAAGACAAGTCTGGACTGGAGTTTGAAGTTGGTCGGCCGGGAAAACCCGGTCTCACACAACAACAAGTGGAACATACCTGCTTTTCTGCCGAGGCTGAGTCCAGCGAAGTAAGTCCTAAAGCACAATAATGGTGTGTCTCTGTTCACGCTTCTCCACCTGCTGTAGGCCCCATCACTGGGAGCACAGCCACAGCTTCCAGCTGGGTCCAACCTCTGGGGGGTGCCAACAGGAGGCCAGAGGGAGCAGGGGCCCCACGGAGCTCCCCAGGTTGGCAGAGTCCATGGCCTTCAGGCAGCCTCTCTTTCACAGCTACAGCTGCCCTCTGCCCTCTGCCCTCCCACTGCAGGTGCTAAGAGCTCCCCACTTTGACCCTCGGTCCCTTCATCCTGCCTCACCTCTGCGAGTCCTGCCTTCCTGGGACTCTTACGGCCCCCTGGAGTGGTGCCTGGTGATTCCTGCCAGAGCCTGACTGATAGGAGGGGTGCCCTCAGCTACAGGGCACTCCACGCCCAGAAGCCCTCTTGTGTAAGCATGGGCATAGGCTCTTCCACACACGTCAAGTTGTTGGCGGTATTCACAACATGATGTCGAGGGAGTCCTTGTCCCTTGTCGCTGCCATACAGGAAGGAGACTGAGAAAAAACCTGTCCGCCAGCCTCTGAGCACCTCTCTCACTGTTTCGATCCCAAAGCTTAGGATCCTTGAATGTGTCCTTGGATGTGAGGAGGTCTTGGATGTTTGAACGTTTTACTTGTATAAAATAAGGCAACAGCAAACTCTGAAATATAAGTCATGAGTCTCAGAGATTTGCAAACACTGACAGGATGGAAGGGTGGTAACTGCTGTCAGACACACAGCAGCCCGTGTGGCCCCTAACCTTACCCAATCCTCTGATGACCCTAGCAAGCAGGCGTTGCTAGTGTCCCCAGTTTATAGCTGAAAACAATAAGCCAGGCTGGGCGGACTTTTTCAGAGCAAGGGCTATTTCTATTTTTCTCCAAGTATCTTAGTCTACTAGCTATTTATTCTGTGATTCAGGCGGTCACCCCAAAATTGTGTGGCAGTCCACTCGTGGACCGTGATCAATGTCTTGCCTAGCTCTGCAATAAGGGCTCCTCAGAATGGGCCAGGAGCTGCCTAGCGGGTAGTTTTGGGGATGGCAATAACCTTAGTGGCTAACCCCTCTGTCTTAAAAGACTGAGTCAGAACTGGTGGCCACGGCTCTGCCTCCATTACCCCAGATTGCTTTCGCGGCCTGGGCCTTGGCTGTTGCTGTTCTGCTCAGCCATCCCTGACTCCTCCCTGTGCCAGCTCCTGCTGGCCTAGTTTCTTGGACCACCACAATGAAGGACAGGGCAGCCATGTGTAAGATGATCCACCTGTCCCTGCTTGCTTTGGAAAACAAACTTGGCACATCCCAACCCTGTGAAGGGCCATCTAACTCTGGCCTTTTGGGAAAAGAGGCTGAACTCCTATTTTCTCACCCAGCTGGCTGTTTCTGCAGTCAGGGCCCTGGTCTCATCACTGCCATTGTGAGAAGGCAGGGTTTCGGGACCACCATTGTCCCCAGAGGATGCAGTCTTGTGACCCAGGGCTACTCGAAGCACTGTAAACTCAGAGCCAAGTGTTGAGGCCACAAGAGTACTTCATACAAGGAAAATGTAAACAATATCAAATGTCCTGCTCCTGTAGTCACAAGCCAGACCCTAGTTTGGGAGGGGTTCTCTCACTGGCCCCAGCCTGCTGCCCATGGGGTCCCCTTCAGCCCCTTGTGTTGCTGTGTTCAACAACATGCACTTTGAGTTTTCCTTTTAGTGGACTCTCAGGCCCCAGATAAGAATTTGGGATGGGTTCAAATTCCCAAGGTCTGGGTGGACCTGCCTCTCTGGCAGCCTTATTAGGTAGGTGGAAGGGAAAAGGGAGGGTTGAATTCTCTCTTTCTCTTTCCAAAACAAATCTCATTACCCATGCAAAGTCCTAGCTCACAATAGTAATGTCAGAAAAAAATGGAAAGGGAAACATATTGAACAGGACAAACAGGATTTTGTCCACACTCAAGATGTAAACACCCGAACCTCTTGGCACTTGTGCTGGGTGTGAAGCTCCAGAAACTGACAGTACATGTAGTTTCAGCTCCCACATACCCAATTCGCCACTGCAGCCTAGAGACACCATACCAGAAAGTATGAGCTTCCTTTGCTGCTGGCCTGCCCATCTCTAGATGTTCAAAATCTCAAGGATCTGTGAAGTCACAAAGAAAGTTAAGTGCCCTCAGAGCCCGCTGCTGCTTTTCCCCCAGGCTACCACACGATGGCACCAGGGAGCCGGCTCCGCCGCTTCGGGAAGGGCTGGCTTGGCTTGCGCCGCCGCAATGGTGGTTCCAGGTGAGGACTCTGCTCTTCCTGCAGACTCTCACAGGTTGCGGCGGCCTTGGGGAAGGACACAACTCTTAGTCCCAGCACCAATTCACTGCTTCTCTGTCCTGTAATCCATTTAGGTGTCAGGCAAAATTTCTTATAAATTAAGGGTCTCAAACTTGGGTGCCTTCAGGGCTAGATGCTAACATAGAATCAGGAAAGCACAGGCCAATGCAAAGGGCTCCCATACCAGGAGGCAGGCTCCACTCACCCCACCCACTGTTGCTACCTTGTAATGTGGCCCCTTGGGGGGTCAGACTTCCCAAATAGTTTAGATCAGGGTTGTCCAATGTTTTGGCTTCCCTGGGCCAAATTGGAAGAAGAAGAGTTGTCTTGGGGCACACATAAAATACACTAACAATAGCTGAGGAGCTAAAAAAAAAAAAGGTCCATACATAATTTTTGTTATGTTTTAAGAAAGTTTATGAATTTATATTGGGCCACATTCAAAGCCATTCTGGGTCACATGTGGCCTGCGGGCTGCAGGTTGGACAAACTTGGATTTAAATAAACAAGGAATTTGTGTTTCTCTGTGAATCTCTTTCACCGACAGGCAACAAATTCTTTTTCATCAATTTTATTTAGGTAGCCACCACCTTGATCATATACAGAATAATTCTGTAATCTTAAAAAAGTTTCCTAGGGCCCATTTGAGCCAATCCACTCCTAAATACTGACCTCTGGCAGCAACTGCTGTGTTTTCGTGAAGATAGTTTTGCAAATGGAATCATGTGGTACCTACCTAGCCTTTAGTGGCTCATTTGTTCAGATTGCTAATGCATTTGAGACTGTTCCTACTGTGGTGGGTATCAGTAGATTGTTCCTTTCTGCAGTTAAGTAATATTCCATCGGACTAAAAACAAGTAGTCCTCAATTTGACCACTTCAAGCAATTTTATGTTATTTTGATATATCCTTAGCATTCTTTGAACACTTTTTTGCTTTCTGGCCAAAAAGATATTCTAGGGGTGTGTGTGTGTGTGTGTGTGTGTGTGTGTGTGTGTGTGTGTGATGTAACATAAATTAACCATTTTAAAGCATACAGTTCAGTGGCATTTAGTACATTTGTGGTGTTGTGCAACCACCACTTTATCTAGTTTCAAAAAAAGTGTATGACTTCACTCATATGCGGAATATAAAACTGAAAGCAACAAAGAAAAAAATGAACAAACAAATAACCCATGGACACAATCAATAGTTTAATTTGGGGATGAGTGGGTCAGGGAGGGGAGGGGGGTTGGGAAAGGAGAGGGGGGAGCTAAATATAAGGTGATGGAAAGAGAAGTCATATTAGGTGGTGAACTTATTATACATCAAGGTGACAATACACTGTAGAGTTGTAAGCCTGAAACCTATGTAATCCTTGCTAACAGATGTCACCCCAATAAGTCTAACAATAAAAATGAATTAAAAAAATAGTTTCATCACCCCCCCATTGAACAATAACTCCCAACGTCTCACCCCTTTCCCCCAGTGCCTGGTAACCTCTATTCTACTTTCTGTTTCCATAAATTCATCTGTTCTATATATTTCATATAAAAGGAATCACACAATATTTGTCCTTTTGTGTCTGGCTTATTTCACTTAGCCTAAAGTTTTTGAAGCTCATCCAGCTTGTAGCATGCACCAGAACTTCATTTATTTTTATTGCTGAATAATAGTCCATTGTATGGCTAGACCACACTGTGCTTATTCATTCATCTGTGTTTATCTATTGATGAACACTTCCGTTATTTGTATCTTTTGGTCATTGTAAATAATACGTCAACAAATATTGGTATATGAGTATCCTTTTGAGTTCTCAGTTTGAGTTTTCAGTTCTTTTGGGTATATACTTCGGAGTAGATTGCTGGGTCAATTCAATGATTAACTTTTTGAGATCATGCCAAAGTGTTTCCACAGCAGCTGCACAATTTTATATCCTACCAGCAGTACAAGGGTTCTGAGTTTTCCACATCTTTATCAACACTTTTTCTTTTGTAATAGTCATCATAATGAGTGTGAGGTAGTATTGCATTGTGGTTTTGATTTGCATTTTCCTAATACCTAATGTTGTTGAGCATCTTTTCATTTGCTTATTGGCCATTGTATATCTGCTTTGGTGAAACACCTATTTAAGTCCTTTGCCCATTTTTAAATTGATGTTTTGTGTTTTTGTTTTGACTTATAAAAGTCTTGGTGGACATCAAACTCTTATCAGATATATATTTTGTCAATATTTTCTCCCATTCTCTGAATTATATTTTGACTTTCTTGATAGTGTCTTTTGAAACACAAAATGTTTTAATATTTTTATTCTAGTTTACAATGTACACCTTTTTACTTATCCAATTCATTGGAGTGACATTGGTTAGTAAAATTATATAGATTTAAAGTGTAATTTCTATAATACGTCATCCATATATTGTATTGTGTTCACCACCCAGAGCCAGTTCTCTTGTCATCACGTATTTGACCCTCTCGTCCCTCCTCTACCACCTCCCTCTTCCCCTTACCCTCTGGTAACCACTAAACTGTTGTCTGTGCTCTTGAGCTTTTGTTTCTTTGTTTGCTTGACTTGTTTGTTTGTTGCTTTCAGTTTTATATCCCACATGTAAATGAAATCACATGGTTCTCAACTAATTTATTTCCTAAATTACTATATAAATATAAATAACATAAAGGAAGAGGGATAAAAATATATAGAAGCCAAGAGTTTGTACACAATTTTAATTAAATTGCTACAATATTATTCATACTAAATTGTCGTATTTGTAAGGCTTTAATTGTAACCCCCAAGATAACCACAAAATAATAACTTAAAAAGTATGCAGAAGAGGGCAAAAGAAGGGAATCAAAGCTATACAGTACAAAAAAAAATCAACTAAATATAAAACAAGGCAGTTATGGAGGAACTGAGGAACAAAGAACATATAAGACACTAGGAACACAAAGACTAAATAGCAGAAGTAAGTCTTTATATTAATTACTCTAAATATAAATGGATTCAACACTCCAATTAGTAGGCAGAGGTTAACAGAATGCATTTTTTAAAATTATATATCCATATGCTATCTACAAGAGACTCACTTTAGATATAAAACACATAGAAGTTGAAAGTAAAATGATAGAAGATATTCCATGAAAATAGTAACCAAAAGAGAGCTGGGTAGCAATATGACTGTCAGACAAAATAGACTCTAAGTCAAAAGGTTACAAAAGACAAAGAACATTAACCCATTTCCTGTTTGGCCTGAGGATACTCACTGGCAGTGTTTATGGCTATAGCATTTACCTTGAGATAACTTACGGATTACAGTTTGCTATGCAATAGCTTGCTTTTATTATTATTTTTGCATCACTCTAGTATATCAATAGTCTTTGGAAGCAAATGACATCATTCTATTTATTAGCATTCTATTTTTAGAAGTAGTATTTCCATTTACAAAATACATTATAGTAATTCTTGATCGCTGAAAATGTCAAATCCTAGAAAACATAGCATCCTTATGTGTGAAAAAATTATTAAATACTGATTATCATATACATTTCTGTTACATTAGGTTTAGAGACAAATTCTGTTTAGAAATAACTCCAAGAACAGTTTTATATTTTATTTTATTTTACTTATTATTATTATTTTTTAATTTTTGGGGAGTGGGGGTATGTGGGTAGTTCCCCGGCTGGGAAACGAACCCAGGCCACAGCGCTGACAGCGCCAGCGCCAAAGCCCTAAGCCACTACACCCCCAGGGAACTCCCTTATATTTTATTTTCACATTGAAAATCAGTCAGATTTGCTTCAGCTTCAAAGATCGTGTTTACATAAAATTAAATGAATGTGGCAGTGAGCTGCACTTATTTTTCTAAATGGAAAGTGGGTTAAATATTGATAAAAGGGTCAACCTATCAAGAAGATGTAAATAATATAAAGATATACATCCTTAACAACAATTAACATAATTGAAGAGAAAAAGAGTTCCACAATAATAGTTTGAGGCTTCAATGCCTTAGTTTCAATAATAGAACCAGACAGAAAATCATTTTAAAAAGTGGAACACTTGAACAACACTATAAACCAATTAGACTTATACAGAAATCTCCATTCAACAATAGCAAAATATAAATTCTTCTCATGTGTACATGAAATGTTCTATAGGTTATGTTACACCATAAAACAAGTCAATAAATTTAATATACTTTGAAAGAGCCAAGTCATACAAACTATGTTTTCTGATCACAGTGGAATGAACTTAGAAATTAATGACAGAAGGTAAGCCAAAAATTCACAAATGTGTGGCAATTAGAAAACATAGTCTTAAACAATCACTGGGTCAAAGAAGAAATCACAAGGGAATTTAGAAAAATGCCTTTGGATAAATAAAAACAAAACATAACATACCAAACTTAAAGAATGCAGTGACAGCAATGCTATAAGGGAAATTTATTTTTTTTTTTTTTTTAATTCATTTTTATTGTTAGACTTATTGGGGAGACATCTGTTAGCAAGGATTACATAGGTTTCAGGCATACAATTCCACAGTGCATTGTCAACTTGATGCATAATAAGTTCACCACCTAATGTGACCCCTCTTTCCATCCCCTATAAGGGAAATTTATACCTCTAAATGCCTACCTTCAAAAAGATCACAATCTAATACTTTAACTATAACTTAAGAAACTAGAACATGCAGAACAAATTAAATACAAAGCTAGCAGAAGGAAGGAAATAATAAAGAATAGAACAAAGATAAATAAGTAGAGAATAGAAAAATAATATAGAATATCAAGGGGAGGTCCAAGATGGCAGCAGCATAGAAAGATCCTGAATTCACCCCCTTTAATAAGTAAACTCAAGTACACATATATAAAGAGCAGTTACTCCTGAGAGACAACCAGGTGGCTGAATGAACAACAAACTAAGAAAGAGACTGAATAGAGAATGCTAGGAATCTACAGAAGCCCTTGGAAACTGTGGGAATTCTCTGAGTCAGAGGAACCAGTGAAAACCATTGTTTACATCCCCTCCACTTTGACAGGGTGGACTACCTGCAAGATCACTGCAACCTGTTCCCAGCTACATTGTCTGGAGCTTTTTGCCCTTGAGCACAGGGAGCTAGCAAGAACAACAGAGCATCAGCACATATACCTGTCCTCCCTGAAGAGAGCTGATCAGCCCAGCAAGCCAGTGACCCAGGCACTATAAGGACATGCCTGGCTCCAACAAGCTTCTTAAAATAACCCAGCACATGAAGCCTACACAGAGGTTGCCTCTTCACAAGACCACTTTCTACAACAAACATGAGAGAGACTATATGGAGAGGGCTGGGGAGCTGTGGGAGCTCTCTGGGGACTGCAGGAATTCTACAGGGTCAGAGTTACCAGTAGGCACCTTGATCCAGGTGCCCTGACCTACTTGCTAACTTACTACAGTGTGATCCTGGACACATTGCCCAAGCCTGGTTCAGCTCAGAACAAAAAAAGCAGGCAAGATCACTGGGCCATTGCTACATGCACCTGGCCTTCCCACTAGGAGCCACTCTAGTTTGCAAAGCCAGTGCCCCAGATATCTTAAGCACCTGCTTAGTTCCTGCTGGCTTGCCAAAACTACCCAGACACATGGCCTACACAGAGGCCACCTCCACATATGGCCACTTTTTTAAGACTGGAAGAGATAGCTATTTTGTTTAATTCATATAGACAAATATAGAAAATCAAAGAAAAGGAAAAGACAGAAGTTTATCTTCATATTAAGGAATAAGAAAAATTCCAAGAAAAAAAGCCCTAAGGAAATGGAGATAACGAATTTGTCTGATAAAGAATCCAAAGCAACAGTCATAAGGACACTCATTGAAACTTGAGAGTGGAATAACTTAGAGACAACTTCAACAAAGATTTTGAAAGTATAATAAAGAACCAAGCATATTGAAGAATACAATAACTATAATGAAAAAAATACATTAGAAGGAATCATCAGATTAGCTAATAGGATCAGTGACCTGGAAGACAGACTAGTAGAAATCAGTCAATTAGAACAACAGAAAGAAAAAAGAATTTTTAAAAATGAGGATAGTTAAAGGAAACTTTGGGATAACATTAAGTGCTCAAATATTTGCATTATTGGGATCCCAGAAGAAGAAGAAAGAGAGACAGGAAGAAAAACTTAATTTAAAGAAATAATGGCTGAAAACTTTCCTAACCTGGCAAAGGAAACAGATATTCAGGTCCAGGGAGCAGAGCAAGAAAAAACAAGAAAAAACCACACTGAGACATGTTGTAATTAAAATAGTAAAAGATAAAAATAAAAAAGACAATTTTGAAGGAAATGAAAACAAATTACATACAAAGGAAATCCCATAGGCTACCAACTCACTTCTCAGCAGCAATTTTATAGACCAGAAGGGAGTGGCAGGACATCTTTTAAAGTAATGAAAAAAAGGAACCTACAATTTAGGACAATTTACCCAGCAAAGTTATTCAGAATTGAAGAAGAGAGAAAGAGTTTCCAAGACAAGCAAAAACTACAGAAGTTCATCACCATTAAACCAGCTTTACCAAAAATGTTAATGGATCTTCTTTAAGCATAAGAGAAAGTTCACAACCAGAAATAAGAAAATATGGGAAACAGGGAAAATCTCACAGATAAGGCCATATATTTAATAACTATAGCAAGTTAGACATTTAAAAAGTTACTACAAAGGTCAAAAGAAAAAAGTATCACAACTCAAAAAGTAGTTAAGATATACACAACACAAAAAGATGTAAAACATGACATCCATAACAGAAAGCATGGGTTGGGGGTGGAGGTGAAAATGTTGTCTTTAAGAGTATAGCAAACTTAAATGGCTAACAGCTTAAAATAGACTGCTATAGATATGAAATTGTATACATAAACCTCAGGGTAGCCACAAGCCAAAAACCTACAAAAGATACACAAAGAACCTAAGCAAAGGAACCTAAGCAAAACACTAACAAACACGGGCGAACCACAGGGGAAGAGATCGAGAGAAAAAGAAAGAAAAAGAAGAGATCTTTAAAAACAACCAATAAACAACAAAATGCCAGTAAATGCATACTTACCAATATTTACTTTATATGTAAATGGATTAAATGCTCCAATAAAAAGATATAGGGTGGCTGAATAAATTTAAAAACATGACCCACCTATATGTTGCTTGCACAAGAGATCTGCTTCAAATCAAAAGACACATGTAGACCGAAAGTGAACAGATGGAAAAAGATATTCCATGTGAATAGAAATAAAAAAGAAAGCTAAGTTGGCAATATTCATATCAGAAAAATAGACCTTAAAATATGAAATATAAAAACAGGCAAAGAAGGACCTTACATAATTATAAAGAGGTCAATCCAAGAAAAGGATAGAATAATTGTAAATACCTACCTACCCAACAGAAGAGCACCTAAATACATAAAGCAATTATTAATGGACATAAAGGGAGAAATCCAAAGTAATACAGTAACAGTAAGCAATTTTAGAACCCCTCTCAGATCAATAGGTAGATCATCCAGACTGAAAATTACTAAGGATAGTTAGTAGGCTCTTCATTAACTGGAATGGAAGCAACCAGCAAAAAAAGAAGAAGAAATAATATTACATTTATCTAGCATGGATGCCAGTTAACTGACAGTCTGTTATAATGACCTTAAATGTCACATTAGATCAACTTAATATTGACATTTATAGAACATGTCATCCAAAAACTGCAGAATACACATTTTTTCAATAGCACATTCTGCAAGATAGATCATATTTTAGACCACAAAATAAGGTTCAATAAATTAAAGAAGATTAAAATCATATCAAGCATCTCTTCCAAACAAAATGACATGAAACTAGAAATCAACTGCTGTAAGAAAACTGAAAAACAAACAAACAAACAAACAAAAATGTAAGTATGTGGAGACTAAATAACATGTGACTAAACAACTAGTGGATCAAAAATAAAATCAAACAGGAGGTAAAAAAAAACTATCTTGAGGGGGGGTGGTTCCCTGGTGGTGTAGTGGCTAGGCTCTGGCACTCTCACCACAGCAGCCTGGGTTCATTCTCTGCTCACGGAACCAACCAAAAACAAACAAACAAACAAAAACCTATCTCGAAGCAAATGAAAATAAAAACACAACTTTTCAAAATTTATGGGATGCAACAAAAAGCACTTCTAAGAGAGACTTTCATAGCTAAACAGGCCTACCACAAGAAATAAGAAAAATCACAAGTAAATAAATAAATAGTTCTTCTACACCTAATGGAACTAAAAAAGAAGAACAAACAGAAAATTAACAAAATCTAAAGTTGATATTTGAAATGTCAATAAAATTGGCAAACCTTTAGCTAGATTAAGAAAAAAAATGAGTAAAGATTCAAATTACTAAAATGAGAAATGAAAGTAGGGATATTACTACTGATTACACAGAAATGAGAGAACACTATGAACAATTGTATGCCAACAAATTGAATACTCTGGATGAAATGAACAGATTCTTAAAAACATACAACCTATTTAGACTGAATCATGAAGAAATAGAGAATCTGAATAGACTCATAAATAGTTAAGTAGATTAATTCAGTAACAAAATGATTCCTAACCAAGAAAAGCTTTGAACCAGATGACTTCACTACTGAATTTTATAAAACATTTAAAGGACTAAATCAATACTTTTCAAACTTTTTCAAGAAAGTGAAGAGGACGGAATACTTTTTAATTCATTTTTTTGAGGCCAACATTGCCCTGATACCAAAGTCAAAGACACTACAAGAAAACCACATACTAATATTCATTCTGAATATTGATGCAAAAATCTTTTAAAAAATATTAACAAACTAAATTTAGCAGTACACTAAAAGGATTATACACCACAAACAAGTGAGATTTTTGTCTGGAATGCAAGAATGATTCAGTATATGAGAATCATCAACATAATACACCACATTATTGTAATGAAGGAAAAAACATAATCATCTCAAGTGATGCTGAAAAAGAATTTGACAAAAATTCAATACAGTTTATACATACACACACACACACACACACACGCCCAACAAATGAAGAATAAGAAAAAGCTACCTCATATATGAAATCCCACAATGAACTTCTAACTCAATGGTGAAAGACTGAAAGGTTTTCCTCTAGGATCAGGAACAAGGCAAGGATGCCCACTTTTGCCATTTCTATTCAAGATAGTATTGGAAGTTCTGGCCAGAAAAATTAGACAAGAAAAAGAAATAAAAGTCATATATTTTGGAAAGAAAGAAGTAAAATTATCTCTGTTCACAGATGACATGAACTTATATGTAGAAAATCCTCAAAATTATATACACATGCACACACAAATAAAATAATAAATGAGACATACTGTAATAAATAAGTTCAGCAAAATAGCAGAATACAAACTCACCACACAATGGCCAATCCACAACCACAAAGGAAATTAAGAGTACAATTCCATTTATAATAGCACACACACACCAAAATAAACCCCAAACACTTAGGAATGAATAAACTAAGAAGGTGAAAGAGTTGAACAATGAAAACTATAAAATGTTGCAAATTTTAAAAGACACAAATAAATAAAAACACATCCCATGTTCAATTGGAAGACTTACTATTGTTAAAATGTCAATATTACCTCAAGTAATTTACAGATTCAGTGTAATCCCTATCAAAATTTCAACAACAAATTTTGCAGAAATAGAAAAATTTACCCTAAAATTCATATGGAATCTCAAGAGATCATAAAAAGCCAAAACAATCTTAAAATAGAAAAATTAATCTGGAAATCTCACACTTGCTAATTTCAAAATTTACTACAAAAAGTATCTTTACTAATTAAAACAATGTGGTACTGGCAAAGTACAGTGGTCCCTTGGTACTTGTCATTAATTGGTTCTGGAAGGTGTGGCATGTACCAGAAATGATGAGTACTACACAAATTTTTCCCATAAGGAATAATATGAATACATTTAATGTATTCTCAAACTAAAAATACACAAAATGATCATAGAAGCTAAAATAAGACTGCAAGGGGATGTGCACAGGGCAAGAGCTACCACGTGGCTGATGCATGCTTGACTCCTTGTTTGGACTGGTAAGGGTAGTGAGTCATGAGGCAAGGGACACTGAAAAGTTTTATCTTGCACTTCAAGTACCAAACAAATGATGAGTACTGGGACAAAATTTTCTCATTATTCGATGAGTTTCAAAGTAGTTGAGTACCAAGGTATGACTGTACTAGATATGTAGATCAATACAAGGGAATAGAAAGCCTAGAAATAAAGCCTCATGTATCAGGTCAAATGGTTTTTGACAAGGCTGCCAAGACCATTCAATGAGGAAAAAACACTTTTGTCAAGAAATGATAATAAGAAAACCAGATATCCACATGCAAAAAAAATGAAGTTGGATCTTTGCGTAACACCATTTATAATCATTAACTCAAATGGATTAAAGACCTAAATGTAAGAAATAAAATATAAAAATCTAAAGACAACATAAGGAAAAGCTTTATTACATTGGATTTGGCAGTGATGTCTTGAATATCGCCAAAAGCACAGGTAACAATAAAAACAAAATAGACAAATTGAATTTTTTGAAAACTTAAAACATTTGTGTGTCAAAGAATGCTATCTACAGAGTGCAAATATATAGATAACTCCTAAAACACAACAACATAAAAAAGTAAGATTTTTAAATGGGAAAATACAAAATGCCTATATATTAATTTGCCCAAAAAGGATATGCAAATCACTAATAAACATCTGAAAATATACTCAACATCACTAGACATCAGAGAAATGAAAATGAAAATCACTACAAGATACCACTTCATACTCATTTGGATAGTTATTATTAAACACACATATATAAACACACACACAACAACAACAACAACAACAACAACAATGGCAGAAAATAGGCACTTTCAGTGTTGGACATAAGAACCATAAAAAAGAACCAAGAACCAGTCAGAAATGAAGAATACAATAACTGAAATGAAGAACAAACTAGATGGAATCAACAGCAGATTATATAAAACAGAGGGTCAAATCAGTAATTTGGAAGAAAAGGTAGCAGAAAATACCCAATCAGAACAACAAAAAGAAAAAGAATTTTAAAATAACGAGGATAGTTTAAGGGGCCTCTGGGACAACATCAAGTGTAACATTTGCATCATAGGGGTACCAGTAGGGGAAGAGAGAAAGAAAGGGAATGAGAACCTATTTAAATAAATAATGACTAAAAACTTCCCTAACCTGGTGAAGCAAATAGACATTCAGGTCTAGGAAGCACAGAGTTCTATACAAGATGAACCCAAAGAGGGCCACACCAAGACACATCATAATTAAAATGGCAAAGGTTAAAGACAAAAAGAGAAGCTTAAAAGCAGCAAGAGAAGAGCAACTGGTTACTTAAAAGGCGGCTCCCTTAAGACTGTCAGCTGATTTTTCAACAGACGCTTGGCAGGCCAGAAGGGAGTGGCATGAAGTATTCAAAGCGATATAAAGCAAGGATCTATAACCAAGACTACTGTACGTAGCAAGACTTCCATTTAAAATTGAAAGAAAGAAAAAGGCTTTCCAGACAAGAAAAAGCTAAAAGAATTTATTACCACCAAATCAGTATTATAAGAAATGTTAAAGGGACCTTTATAGGAAGAAGAAGAAGGCGGGAAGAATATAAATATGAATAAAATGCAATAACCATGTACATACTGGTAATTACTTTAAATGTAAATGGATTAAATGTTTCAATCAAAAGGCATAAATAAGAAAAAGGACTCATAGATATGCTATCTACAAGAGGCCCATTTCAGATAGAAAGAGACACACAGACTAAAAGAAAAGGGATGAAGGAAGATATTTCACTTAAATGGAGACAAGAAAAAAAGCTGGGGGTAGCAATATGTATCAGACAAAATAGACTTTAAAACAAAAACTGTAAGAGACAAAGAAGGACATTACATAATGACAAAGTGATCAGTCCAACAAGAGAACATATAACCCTAGTAAATATTTATGCACACAACATAGGGGCATCTAAATATATAAAACAAATATTGACCAATATAAAAGGAGAGAGTGACAGTAACACAGTCATAGTAGGGGACAGGGATCTGTCCATCAATAGACAAATATTACAGACAGAAAATTAACAAGGAAACAGTGGCCTTAAATGACATACTAAAGCAGTTGGACTTAATTAATATTTTAAGAGCATTTCATCCCAAAGCAGCAGAATATGAGGGCTGTCCCAAAAGTATCCAGCCATGTAATAGGAAAAATAGAGGCATTTATGGTTGAGTTTTTTCCAGGACAGCCCTCATATACATTCAAAGTGCACAAGGAACATTTTTCAAGATAGACCAAATGGTAGGCCACAAAACAAGTATCAATAAATTTAAGAAGATTGAAATTGTATCACGTGTCTTTTCCAATCACAATGGTATGACACTAGAAATCAATTATGAGAAAGAAACTAAAAAACACACAAACACATGGAGAATAGATAACATGTTACTAAGTAACAAAGAAATCAAAGAAGAAATCAAAGGTATCTTGAGACAAATGAAAATGAAAAAACACAATGACCCCAAATCTATGGGACACAGCAAAAGCAGTCCTAAGAGACAAGCCTTCCTCAAGAACCAAGAAAAATTTGAAATAAAGAATCTAACTTTACACCTAAGGAAACTGAAAAAGAAGAGCAAAAAAAAAAAAAGCTCAAAATGAGTAGAAAGAAGGAAATAATAAAGTTTAGAATGGAAATAAACAAAATAGAGGTTAAAAAATACAAAAGATCAATAAAACCAAGAGCTGTTTCTTTGAAGAGATTAAAAAATTGACAAACCTGTAACCAGACTCATCAAGAAAAATAAGAGAGAATCCAAATAGATATCAGAAATGAAAGAGGAGAAGTGACAATTGACACCAGAGAAATACAAAGGATTATGAGAAAACATTATGAACAATTATATGCCAATAAATTGGAAACCTGGAAGAAATGAATAAATTCCTAGAAACATAAAAACAATCTTCCAAGACTGAATCAATAAGAAACAAAATCTGAACTGACCAATTATACTAATACAATTGAATTAGTAATAAAAAATAAAAAAAAAAACCTCCCAACAAACAGCAGTCCTGGACCAAATGGTTTTACAGGTGAATTTTATCAAACAGTCAAAGAAGAATTAACAACAATCCTTCTCAAACTATTCCAAAAAAATTCAAGAGGAGGGAAAGCTCCCAAACTTGATTTACAAGACCACCATTAACCTGATTCCAAAACCAGACAAAAACATTAAAAAAATAAAGAAAATTATAGGCTGATATTTCTGGTGAACACAGATGCAAAAATCCTTAACAAAATATTAGCAAACTGAATTCAGCAATACATTAAAAAGATCATACACCATGATCAAGTGGGATTTATTTCCAGGATGCATGGTCAGTTCAATATCCATAAATCAATTAACATAAGACACCACATAAACAAAATCAAAGATAAAAATTATATGATAATATCAATGGATGGAGAAAAAGCATTTGACAAAATCCAACATCCATTTATGATAAAAACTCTTAGCAGAGTGGGAATAGAGGGAACATAGCCCAACATAATAAAGGCCATATATGGCAAGCTCACAGCTAACGTCATTATACTCAATAGGGAAAGGCTAAAAGCATTTTCTTTAAGATTAGGAACAAGACAAGGATGTCCACTTTCACCATTTCTAATTAACATGGTATTGAAAGTCCTAGCCACAGCAATTAGACAAGAAAAAGAAATAAAAATCATCCAAATTGGGAAGGAAGAAGTAAAACTGTCTTTATTTGCAGATGACATGATACAATATATAAGGGAACCCTGAAGTTTCCACCAAATTATTAGAACTAATAAATGAATTCAGTAAAGTAGCAAGATACAAAATTAATATTCAGAAATCAGTTGCATTTTTATACACCAATAACAAACTATCAGAAAAAGATTTACAATTACATAAAAAAATAGCTAGGAATAAATTTAACCAAGGAGCTAAAAGGCCTGTACTCAAAAAATTGTAAGACAGTGAAGAAAGAAATTGAAGAACATACAAGTAAATGGAAGCACATACCATGCTCATAGATAGGAAGAATTAACATAGTTAAAATATCCATATTACACAAAGCAATCTATAGATTCAACAATCTCTATTAAAATACCAATGGCATTTCCCACAGAACTAGAACAAATAATCCTAAATCTTATATGGAACCTTACAAGACCCCACATAAACATAGCAATCTTGAGAAAGAAGAACAAAGTTGAAGGTATCATGCTATCTGATATCAAACTACACTATGAGGCTATAATAATCAAAACAGCATGATACTGGCATAAAAATAGACACATAAATCAATGAAACAGAAGAGAGCCCAGAAATAAACCCACTATTGTATGGTCATTTAATCTATGATGAGAGAGGCAGGAATATACAATGGGGTAAAGAGAGTCTCTTCAATAAGTGATGCTGGGAAAACTGGATGGATACATGCAAAAAAATGAAACTGAACCACCTTCTTAGTTCATATACAAGAATAAACTTAAAATGGATTAAAGGCTTAAATGCAATACTTAAAACCATAAAACTCCTAGAAGAAAGCATAGAAAGTAAACTCTCTGGCATGCTCTTAGTAATATTTTTTTTTTGAACTGAACAAAACTCTCAAACATTCATTACTTAATTTTAGGTTACAGAATTGTTTATAAACCAAAATCAATTTCTGAATTTAAGTTAATAAGGAGTACAGAAACTAGAGATATTAATTTGCAAGTCCATCTCATAAGTGTAGCTTATACAAACTGTCATTATTATCATTTCTCTTGCTTTTTATTTTATTTTATTTTTCCTTTTAATGCTTTTTAAAAATTCATTTTTATTGTTAGACTTATTGGGGTGACATTTGTTAGCAAGAACTACATAGGTTTCAGGCATACAATTCTAGAGTGCATTGTCAACTTGTTGTATAATAAGTTCACCACCTAATGTGACTTCTCTTTCCATCACCTTATATTTAGCTTCCCCTCCCTCCTCTCCCACCCCGTCTTTCCTCTCCCACCCCCTCCCCTTTCTCCCCTCCCTGACCCACTCGCCCCAAATAAACATTAAACTATTGATTGTGTCCAGGGGTTATTTGTTTGTTTGTTCATTTCTTTTCTCTTTGTTGCTTTCGTTTTATATTCCACATATGAGTGAAGTCATACAGTTCTTTGTTTTTTCTGTCTGGCTTATTTCACTTAGCATGATGATCTCCAGGTCCATCCATATTGTTGCAAATGGCAGTATTTCATCTTTTCTTATAGCTGAGTAATATTCCATTGTGTAAATGTACCACAGCTTCTTTATCCAGTCATGTGTCGCGGGGAACTTTGGTTGTTTCCATGTTTTGGCCACTGTGAACAGCGCTGCAATGAACATTGGGGTACGTAAGTCTTTGCAGACAAAGGTTTTCCGGTTTTTTGGGTAGATCCCCAGAAGGGGGATTGCTGGGTCAAATGGTAGCTCCATTCCCAATTTTCTGAGGAACCTCCACACTGCCTTCCACAGTGGTTGTACCAGTTTGCACTCCCACCAGCAGTGTACCAGAGTTCCTTTTTCTCCACATCCTCTCCAGCACTTGTTATTCCTTGTCTTGTTGATAACAGCCATTCT